>JAHWXV010151888.1:0-17841 GCA_024586415.1 Phrixothrix hirtus
ATATATATATATATATATATATATATATATATATATAAAGAAAAAAACATAAAATAAAATAAAATAAGAAGTTCTATGAAAATTAACTAAAAACAAATATTAAGTAGAAATAAGATAATAATTAAAAATATAAAAAAATCGTATAATCCACACTTGATTTATAGTAAATTTAATAATTGTTCCAGTGGACAAATATTAATATCGGTACACTCGGATATATTATTATAGATATTTGTCAACCTAATAATAGCTGATTTTAAGAGAGTGTTAGTTCGTATAGAGGGGTTGTAAAAGGCCCTATTATTATGTATCTGCCTATTTGGTACTTGGAAGTTGATCATTTAAAGAAGAAGTGGGTAATCTATTTTAGAATGAATCAAATTATATAAAAAAGTAATGCTTATTGCTTTTCGTCTTGCTTCAAGGCTGTGCATTTTGAATTTTTCAAGAAGCTCTTCTTCGGGAAAGCCTTTTTCTGGATAAGTCCATTGAGTTTAAAGTTTAGGAATTTCAGAAACTTTCTTTGAACTGATTCTAAAGGTTCAATGTGACATTCATATAAAGGGTGCCAAATTATCGCACAATAATCAAGTTTCGAGCGAACCAATGCACAAAACAGAGCTTTCATTGCAGTAACGCTAGTGAAATTCTTAGAATTTCTTCTGACAAATCCTAAAGGTTTGGTCGCAGAAGAATAAACTGTTTTCATATGCTCAGTAAAGCTTAAATTATTGTCAAAAACAATCCCTAAATCCTTAATGGAGTTGCATCGTTGCAAAATTATAGATTCTGTTTGATAAAGATAAAGGATTGGATTCTGCCTGCGCGTATATGATACCACATTTCGAAATATTTAATTGAAACCCATTAGTATTGCACCACTTTACTAAGTCGGTTACTCCTTGTTGCATTTTCAAACAGTTCGAAGAGGATTTAATAGACGAAAAAAGTTTCAAGTCATCATTATATTAGATACTGTAAAATAACTGACATAGTTATAATTTCCTTGAGTAATACTGGATTTGATATTTATGGTACGTCCAGTATAACAATTATTGACAATTTTCTTTATTTAAATTTTAATTCAAATACCTCTTGTAATTTTATTAATCCAGTTGAATAATTATATATATTTGAATTACCTATTTCTTCTTGAATTAATTTACTATATAATATTAATGTTACAGCAGAAAGCAAGTGAATTTTATTAAGATGCTTTGTTTAAGGCCGACGCTGAGCTGTGGCATTCAAAAATATGAGTGTGCGAGGGGAACGGACAGTCTTATCTTAACCAGCGTAGTGTACATATCGCTAGTTCCAAATTGTATTTTTCTAAATTTAATAATGAATATCGATTAACTCAATTATTAACACCGATTGCATCATGCTAGCCCGGACCTACTTTTTTTCGGCTATTTTTTAATTACTATTTTTGGAAAAAAATTCTAAATTATTTTGTTTCAGGAACGGTCCAAGGTTTCACTGAGAGGGAGAAGGCAGGCTTAAAATCGGACCGCATATTTTTATTTGTGAAATAATGTATTTATTTGTTTTACATGAAATATAACTGTAGTACTTGGATAAGCGACGTTTGCTCCGATCTGTTTTTTGTTGAACACCGGTGCTTTTATTTATGTGAATGACCACGTCATTATATTATCTTATTCATCTATTGCTGTGTGCAATTAATATCCTGAAAGGGATGTCTTCTAAAATGATTAATAATTGACACCAGAGATCCATCCTTATCTTGTAATACATCATTTAACTTTGTGTTACGTTGTAAATTAGTATTCGTAATAAGCTAAGTTTAATTTAAAATCTTACTATTGAAAATTAATTTTTCGTTTGGCCCCTATATAGTTTGGCTATTTAAATAATGCACATTTTGGATGGATGCATTATGTTATGTTATACTGGTTGCTTGCCTTTAATTACCGTCGTTGCGAATTTAAGCCAACGACAGCGGTCTTAAGAACATTTTATTCGTTCAAAGCGCGAGCTGGCTAACGCTAACGTCGTGTTACGTTGTCGCTCGGAATTGTCTTTCCTGTGCTGTTGATTGCTATTTGTGGGAATTATTTAAAGAAAATTCACCAAAAAGATGAGGTAAATTCTAATTTCTATTTTTATGATAACGATAAAATCTAATTTCGTATATTTTGGTTCCTTCTTTATATAGTGTTTGTACTAGACCTCCTAGTTACTGCTGTATTTTGATGTAACAAAAGATTTTAAGGCAAATGGTTCAAGACATCTTTACGGCATTGAGACTTGTTGGATCGCTCAAGGTTTTCTTACGGCCAAGTGTACTCATGCGGCATTGGCCATCGAATTGTTTCGAAGAGCCAGGATGGTATCCGTTTCGCGTTGCATAACCAACAGAGTACTATGGGAGACCGTATTTTAGGTCTTCGCTCGTATCAACTGGCCGCCCAGCACTTAACTAATCTCATAAAATTTTTTTGTGTTATTATTGGACATCTGTTGTGATAAAATTTCTTCGAATGTAACCGGTCAACGTACAAATAATTTGCTACTATTCTAGTCTTCTGTTAAATATTAATAATTTAAGTTTCATTATGCCAGAAAGTGTACGAATAATTTGAGACAAGGTCCTAAAGCAATTATACTTTTTTTCATATGTGATAATCATATAACGATATCTAACATCTGCTCCAGCAATTTTGGTATCAACTCTTGCCATAACTTTGACAAGGTAGGTCTTTTTTATTTCACACACATTAAAACTCAGGTAAAAAATAAATAAAAAAAATATCATGTTTACTTTCTCTTACCCTATATGAAATATAGATAAAAGAGAAAGTATTGTTTTCGACCAAAATTTTCGAAGTCGAGATTTTAGTGGGAATACAAGGTCTTGGGTCCCCTGAGTACGAAAATCATGTTTTTGAAAATTGCGTGTGGGTGTGTGTGCGCGCATGTGTGCGTGTGTGCGTGCGTGCGTGCGCGTGCGCGCTTGAGTGTGTGTGTGTGTGTGTGTGTCTGTGAACACGATAACTCAAAAACCATAAGTCCTAGAATAAAACAAATTATATTTAAGTTTTATCCATCGTCGCAGACGACCGCAACAATTTCACTAAAATCGGAAAACCGGAAGTTCAACTTGTCATTTGTTGATTTTTTGAGATTTCTTTGAAATCGCCTATAACGATTTTTTTTTAAATTATTATATTTCTTAGAAATTTAATGCCCTTTGCCATAATCTAGGCGGTTTTTCACAAAATTTTCTGTAGGTCGAGTAACCGGAAGTACTTTCGTCATTAACTATGAAACTAAAAACCCTAGCTAAATGAAAATTTATATTTCAGGTCACAATCACCTTAGTGTTCTAAATTAAGAATTTCGTTAAAATCGAGTAACCGGAAGTACCACCTTATTTTTGTCATTTTTATATATTTTCCAAATTTTTCGTTTTTCGAGATTTTCGCGAAATAGGCTCTAACGATTTTATTAAAATTTATTGTATTTCTTAAGCATTTAAGACTCTTTTATATAATCTAGGCGGTTACTCAGGAAATTTTCTGTAAATCGAGTAACCGGAAGTACTTTCACTGTTAACTCTGAATACAATAACTATGAAACTAATAGGTCTAAATAAATAAAAATTTATATTGGGAGTTATAATCGTCTTTTTCTGCAAAATCAAAATTTGGTTAAAATAGAATAACCGGAAGTACCAGTTTATTTCTGTCATTTTAGATATTTTCCAAATTCTTCATTTTCACGGTTTTCTTGAAATCGGCTGTAAAGATTTTTTTTAAACTTAATATATTTCTTAGCTACTTAATTTAGTTTTATATTAAGCAAGGATTTCTCTAATAAATTTTTGAAAATCTAGTAACCGAAAGTAGTTGGAGTATTAGTTGTGAACAACGTATCTCAAAAAGTACTCATTATATGAAAATCAAAAACTATATTTGTTTTATATCTTCTGTACAAGAGACGACAAGAATTTATTTAAAATCGAATGACCGGAAGTGTCCCTTTATTCTTGCGATTTTTAAGTTTTTTACGATTTTCTCGAAAATGTTTGTAACAATTTTTTTGAAACTTGCTACGGTTCTTATGTCCTTGGCATCCTTTTACGTCAACTTAGAGGTTTTCCTGAAAAAATGCGTTGAAGCGCGTTATCAGAAAAAATCTCTGCAGTTTAGCAGAGTTTTACGTGTCCAGTAACTTGAATGGGTGATCGTTACAATTATCGTTCCCAAAATAAACGTAAATAATATTTTAATTATTTGTGAACATTTGCATATTTATATATTTAGGTACGTAAGAGAAAGTCGTGTGTTGTCTCACGCCAGATTGTTATTAATAATTACTACCAAATTTTTATTTCTTATTTATTAAATCTGAAAATGTTCATACAAGAAGATAAGATATTTATTGTGGTAGTGATTTGTAATAATCAGTGACAGCTAATAAAAATTACATTTTTCTACTCGTTAATATTGAAATATGTCATTTACACATCGATTGCAGTGGTTGAAATTCAATTTCAATACAGTGGTTGAAATTTCATTTCAATAGCTGTGGTTGAAATTGACAACTATCATTTGTTATAAATACACGAAATACAAAATAGCATGCCATAATATATTTCTATATAACAATCAACGTTAGCTTAAAACATAATTGAACTGTCAATGCGTAATTCGTACATGGTGCGCAGTTTACACAATAAAGTTCTATTTTCAATTTATTTCAAAACTTCGTAGAAAGTATATGCAACGCGTGGAAGAAGGCATTTCAACTGCTCGAAAAACTATCTTGCAGTTGAAATGCAACTTATTCCACTTGTTACATAATATACTATTTTTGGTTACTTGTTACATGGCGGGAGTTGATTCCAAGGCTTCTAGGATATATGTTATAAATCTTTTGTTCTTCGTAGAGATGTGAAATTATTGAATATCTATTGCATAAAATAAATTATTTAAATACAACTAGTATATTTATTTATCAGTTTCGGTGTCTGAAATATTGTAAGTAGGAAAATTCTATAAAGTAACTTTCGTTGTATTTAATTTAGGTCCCCAACAATTAAATGGAATAAATACTTGTTACCAAACTGCAGTATGATACGAGGTTTTAGGTAGACAGAATCAAACTTTAAGCTAATAATCTTAGTCGCTTTTTCTTTTACTTACGAATAAATTACAGAACAGAAGGATACCTACAAAAATCAAGTTAGATTTGCTTCTTTTAAATTATTTATTTTGTTGAATATTACAAACGCCGTGTTCACGAAAAGTGTCGAGTTACCAAACCACACGTGCGGGGCCGACCAATTTTTACGTTAACAATCGCTTGATTCTTGTATTCTATCCCTGCTTTCTATATTTTTTGTCAACAAATAAAAAACGTACGAGGTATGCTGGTACTACTTCACTTTTAAAATTATTACGTTAAACAAATTGTTAATGCCATATTAAAATAAAAATATTAATTCACACCAACATGTCTAAGAATAGATAAAATTGAACATATAAAAATTCTTAGACAGAAATAGTGTAAATTAATTTGTAGTAATAGTCCTTTAGATTAAATTGTTAAAAGAATAGAAATCGGTAGATTTGCTTAACAAATGTAAAAAGCCAAGATCGATCATGACCAACTCAATAGAAAGCATATTTAAAATTTGCATGGAAACTTTACCGACGACATCCAAAGTAAACTTTAATACTAATTTCTCGTTAAACGCCACGATTTATGTAAATCAACGCGAGAATCGCATAGTGCATTTAACTGACAAGACAATTTAAACTCATTGGTTTAAATTCAAAATGCAAGCCACCGTATTGGATAATCAAACTGTGACAAGGTTATATAAACTGCAACTACCAAAAACATTCGTATTTTTCTGATTAGCCAGCATTGATGAAACGTCGTACAGTTACAATGTAATCAGAATTAATAAAGTTAATGCAGTCAAAGATCCGGTGCAAAGTTCATGGTTAAATTAATTTTAGAGACGGAACAAATTATATTTAATTTGTTACACCTATTAACACAAGGGACAATCAGTCTGCTTTAAACCAAAGAAATAATTTCCAAATAATCAGCCCATGAAACAAACACACTAGGGGAAATTCAAGAAATCTGCTACAAATTATAAAGGTTAGTTTGCAAATTATTAAAATAACTTAAATTCGCGAGTAACGTGAAACGCGAAATTTTAAAAGACTTTTAATTATTATTTGAAGAAATTGAACGATTTAAATCTAAATAAAGAGGTATAGCTTGAGTTTCATTCTTAATTCCTTTATTTAACATTAAGATAATCAGCAGTTTGCACCGTTAGTTGAAAATGTACGTAATCCTTTAGTATTAGAATAACCTTTTTCAGCAACTGCTTTATTTACTATAAATGTACATATTCGTTTTGTAGGGTAAAACATCGTAGATTGTAATTTGTTTTGAATAATCATACTTTTTATTGCGTTTATTATTTTAATGGTTTTGTTTTGTTATGTAAATAATATAAATTTTAACTTTAATTTAATAAATAGACTTAAACCTACATTTTGTATTTGTTCGAGAATAATGACAAAGCATGATTTTAAACAATACGCAAGTCAAGTAACAAAGTAAATAACAGTACTCGTTGTATGTCTCATTTAAGTTGTATACTATAGGTACCTCTAATGAAGTTTGTTGGCCGTTGATCCCAAATATATAAGCAAATAAATAATTAGATACCGTTTGATCAACTAAATAATTGAAGTAAGTCTATTAAAAAGTTGCGAGCAACAAACAAAATTTTGTCTAAGATCAAATATTAATAACTTTGCCGTATCTGAACAGAATGCGAGGTTGTTCTATTTAATTTAATCACGAACAAAAGACCATATGAATTTGTCAAATTTGAATGTATGTTTTCAGAAGCTTGACTTCTATTGTTTTGTACTCGATATCAATTTCGCCCATTTATTTTAAGGAATAATATAATTTGGTACTTTTAATTTAATTCTGTGTCATCACAAACATTTTCAGTTTGAAATTATTGATACTTCGCCACTTATAAAAATCATTCCATAACGGGAATAATTACTGTTGTACAGTTTTCATTGTTGAACTATCAGAAATTAAGCATTACAGCGACATGTCTTTACAATCGTCAATGTAGCGCCCTCGCTTCTTTTCTTTGACTATTATCTTGAATTACCTTATTAAACATTAAGACTACCAATTGACCTGAATGCCTAATGACCCATGCCACTGTCGATACTTTGTGGATAAGCTAGTCAGGATAAACAATCACTGTTATTTTATAATGGTTTACACGTTTACACGTTGTTTTCAGAACTCGGTATTCATGTTTGCTCGTATCAATTATTAATAATTTTTCTCGACTAAATTGGGATATTTTTGTATTTTTTGTATTAATTCTCTTTAGCCTGTAAATTTACAAAAACTATTTACTCTATATTATCAACACGTCGCTTAAAAAAATTATCATAATTAAAAATGTAATCAAAAATTATTGTTAATTCTAATTAAAATTCTGTAACTTAAATTTCACTAAGTAATTTACTTGGTCAACAGTTTTTCTTAGCTTTGCCAAGAATGACGTTTCGACTATTTTTATTTAAGAATATTTACTTCCTGGTATTTACAGCCTTCGTCATCATCTTGACAATCGCCGTACATATGCACCTATCTGAGAACATTGTAGGATTATATTCTTCACTACTAATTGGAAGAATAATTTCTTGCTGTTTGGTAACTTTAAAAATATTTTATCCCACTCATTGAAATTTATTATTGTTATTAATTGAAATTCTAATTGCAATTGTTACATAAATTACTTATTATTGTTATTAAAAGATCAATCGTTACGCTTCTTTTATTTATTTAAAAAATCATGTAATTGTCCACCTATTGATTATACATAAAATTTGCCTATTGTTATTGATATCGCAACATCAGTTAGTAAGCTCCTTTCTACGCAATTTGCTTATAAACTAGTAACAACATCAAATATTAGCCACTGATAAAACAAGAACTAGCTGAAGATAGCCGAATTTAATTAATTATTTACACCAAACGTCAAACCTATATAGGTGCTTCATAATAGACACAAATAATCAGATTCTACATACGTAAAAATTAGAAAATAACTGGTATAAAGTTATGCCCGAAAGTGTGTTAAGTTTTGTCAAAAATTAAGCACACAATTAAATTAATATCAAAGAACTTATTTGCATACTGCTCGAACTGTATTTCACAAAATTAATTTATTTCCGAATAAATCACATACAAGTGATTTTCTCGTCTTGCTTTAAGAAAGCAACTGGCACATCACAATCTTCTGCTACTTGCTGTTCGCAGTACTACACAGTAGTACCACTATATGGCAAGAAATTATTGATTCTACTACGTATAATATAAAATCGGTTTAAATTAGTCGATACTTCTTCGGTTATTCTCCGCTGGCAATAACAAAAAAAGATCGAAACCGCTGCCCAAATATCTCTAAATGCACAAATAGAAATCAAGCAAAATTTTTAATTACGTTTAAAAATTTAGAATTATTCTTTAATTTGTTTTTTTTAATTATTATAAGTCACCGATGTACAACTTCAAAGCGAAGATCCGTAGTTAACTTGGTCTACAACAATTTGATTCTAATACATCCCTGTTGCTAATGAAAAAAAGTTGGAGGACCGAAGACGATAATAAAAACAATATCGCGGTTACAAGAAGTCAAATTATGGATATGTATAAAATGCAGAATAATTATTTTAAATAGCAATACATTGCGGAGTATGACAATCTAAAATAAAGAGCAGGCTTCTTAAATGATATATTTTGAAATAAAACATATTAAATTTATTTTTTCTAAACGTTAAGATTGAAAACGCATTTCATCCACTAGTGTATAAATACCCAGACTACCAGGAATTGAAATTAATCGACATTCAACTACAGTCAATGGACAAAGTAACATCATTTCATAATTTTATAATCTTTTCTGATTGAAGCGCAATCGTTTGTTGTAAACAAATGATTATGACACAATGAATGTATACATATTATTAGTGATAATCGCAAAATTACAATGAATGTACCAGGCTCGTACAGAAAGTAAAGAACGTTTTGCTATAACTAAGAAAAAACAAAAGATACTATCACAAAACTTTA
This sequence comes from Phrixothrix hirtus, assembly GCA_024586415.1. NCBI lineage: Eukaryota > Metazoa > Arthropoda > Insecta > Coleoptera > Phengodidae > Phrixothrix > Phrixothrix hirtus. Next base: position 9,172 of record JAHWXV010151888.1, read on the forward strand.
TTTACAACGTCACAGCACCTTAATCTATTTTTCGATGTAATCGCCGTAGCTGTCAAGGCACTTGTTGTATCGTATAACCAGTTTTTCGATACCAATGTTGTATTCTTCAGCCGCGAAAGATCGAAGCCAGGATGTTACTGCAACTTTGAGGTCTTCGTCGTTGTCAAACAGTTTTCCGCCTAAAAACTCCTTCAATTTCGAAAACAAATAGAAATCACTTGGTGCCAGGTTAGGGCTTTAAGGAGGATGCCCAAAGATTTCCTACCTAAGACTTTGAAGTTCTTCCTGTGTTTGTGCACTGGCGGGAGGTCGAGCATTGTCGTGGATCAAAATCACCTTTGACGACAACATTCCGCGCCTTTTATTTTGAATCACGCTCCGAAGGCGTTTCAGACTTTCAATGTAGGTCGCTGAGTTTATTGTTTCACCTCTTGGCATAAACTCCAAGTGGTTTAAACCTTTTCGGTCCCAAAAAACCGTTGCCATCAATTTTCTGGTTATCAAATTTAGTTTTTCTTTTGTAGGTCTTGAGGGCGAGTTTGAGTGATGTCATTTCATAGATTGACGCTTAGTTTCAGGCGTTTTCTAAGAAACCCAAATTTCATCTCCAGTTACAATGCGGTCGAGAAATTCGTCACCGTCGTTCTCGCATTGAGTAAAAAATTCAAGCGCTGCTCCCATCTGTTTCATTTTGTGGATATCCGTCAACACCTTAGGTACCCAACGAGCACAAATTTTTCTGCCCAGGTGCTCTTTCACTATTTCATATAGCAGAGATCGTGAAATTTGTAAAAAAGATTTGTGTAATACGCTCAAAGTGAAACGCCGGTTTTCCTGAAGGTTTTCTTCAACTTTCACTTTCAATTCGTCAGTAACGAGCGATGGCCTTCCACTCCGATCTTCGTCGTGCGCACTAGTTCTTCTTGCACTATTTCGTCACTGAATATTCGTTTATTACATTTTCACCATAAACTTGCTTAATTTGCCTATAAATTTCGATAGGCCGAACATTTTGTGCATTTAGAAAGCGAATGACACTACGCACTTCACATTTGGCGGGATTTTCTATTGGCATAGCCATTTTGAATAATCACTAAACACACAAACATGAGCTCACCGCAACGAAACTCGGCCCACATTGAGGCGAGGGCCCGAGCTGCCTGGCGTACATTCAATCGAGGTGATGGGGGATGGGTGCCGCGTGTGATGCGCAGACGTTTTTTACTTTCTGGACGATCCTCGTATTTCAAAAATAATATAATTAAAAAATAAATTTGCCATTTATTTCAAAACTCGTGGAAGAAGACATCACAACAGCTCGAGTTTCTTTTATCCACTCGTTTCATAGCTACGTTATCTCGCTCGTGATAAAATATCGCACTCGCCGTTGAAATTCTACTTCTTTCACTTGTTCCATAATATACTATTTATATGTTATTTCAATAATCAATCACGTTATTTTCTTCATCAAGGCGTATTAACTTTTTTGGCTTCGCCGTGAATAAAATTTAAGGTTGATGTTTATTTTATGTCAAGTCTAATGATTAAATTTAAATTCAAGGAAACGACATTATAGAAATTTGCTGGCCGATTTATTTGTTAAAAAACAGTGGTTTGACGAATTTCTGTGCGCAACAGAAAAAATGTAACGGTAATACAATAACGTTATTTTAGAACGATTTAAAATAAATAAATTGTCGAACGCTTCATGAGGAAGTTCCAAATGGTATTACCGTGTACCCATTTAGCTTTGCGTCGTGTTTTATGACGATGTATATTTCATATGGTACCGGAGATATAACACACAGGTCTAAGGGATTTGAGGCAATTATAGTGGAAAAGCTAGTTATATCTAAGCCTTCCTTGTCTTGGGGGATTCTTGCAATTGATTATTTCGAAAAGTATGAAGCTGTTTTGTGAAAACTGAACTTGCAGTAAGATCACGGAAATACATTTAAGTCGTCCCACTCTCCCTGCTTTGAACTGGAACCTTGCAGTAAACGGATTTATCCGATGTAGAAGTTTGGTATTATCGACTCTTTAAAACGTGATAAGCTGGCTAATCAAGCGTTAAGGTTGTATAAATAGTGCTTCAAATTATATAACCATTTTAGAAGCAATTATTTTCAGGTTATTTTATATTTCTTGTAATATTATTTTGTGACCTATTAAGTTGAACAGTTTTAGCAGCCTAGTTTTGGTCCATTATATAATTTTTAAACTTTTAGTTGATTCTATGAATCGTTTTTCTTATATCGTTGCTTTTAATTTTTTAACTAATTTTAAGTCCTATTAATTTTCAACGAAACTGTTACAAAATCACGTTTGATAATAATTCGGTCATCTTTCATTACTGTTATTACTATTTGTACTAATGGCATTGTTCATTTACTTGAAAATATTGTTTATAAAAAGCACAATGCGCTTGAAGTGTTCTGAATTCAAATAAATGATGTGTTTTAGGAATAAATATTAAAATGTATCTGTAATGTGAGAGCGCAGAAGAGTGATCTTCTTCTAGTGCAATGTTTTAATTATGACATAAGCAACCTATATCTTCATGGGTATCGGCATACAATTTTCCAGGGAGCAGGGGGATAAAACTAGTTGATAAATACCTTACATATGTCAATCGCTTTTCCGATTATAATTCTTGGACTTTCTGATCGCTGAAAGTGGGAGGAAGCGCTCAGTTTACTCTCCTCTGCGAATGCTCATATACACCATATTTATGTGCTGAGCTCAGGTGCCATCACGATATAAGAAACTATAGCTTATGCAAAAGTTCTGAACATTGCTCTTCTACTTAAAATATTTTACTAGACCGGTTTGCTATTGACTTGCGAGCAAAAAGCTACTAGAGTTAGGAATCGCATCGCAATGATATGTAGCAGAAGTTTAACTTTCAACCACTAAATTATGATTACAAACATTTAAAAAACATTTAAAAGAATATGTATTTTCTTTACTATAATAAAATTATCATTAGGGCATAAAATTAAACTTCGGTACTACTCGTAATAAACTTAGATATTGAGAGTGTTACTTCAATATTAGACAAGATGTGACTTAATGATAAGGCCATTGTCACGTCATTTGTAACTGCATAATACAACTTTAGTTATCATTTAATGAGATTTAATGTATCTATTCTTGTTTTTACATCGTTTCTTATCTCGGAAAACAGAAACAGTGAATTAGATATATCCATAAATATCTCAGCTAATAGGGGGAATAAAGAGTTACCCATATTTAATCCTGAATTCTGAATGAAAAAAATTGTACCAAATTGAAAGAAATTTTGTTTTGAACATAGTTCGAAAAGTTTGTAAATATTCGCTTTTGTGAAGTAATTAATTTATTAAATTGAAAGATTCTTTATACAGTATGCTGAGAGATAGGTTCTCGACATCAAAACCTGGAAAATACATTCTTGACTAACAACAACCCCTATATCAACAATGTTGTTTTTTGGACCAGATATGTAGATAACATGTTTTGTGTGTTTAGATGTAACAACTTAGAGTTTCATAACTTTTTTAATTACATTAATAGCTGGCATAATAGAAAAGAATTCACATATGAAAAATCAATTAATAATACTTTACCATTTCTTGACCTTTTCATCATTTTCTCTAATAATAAACAAACTTATGGTATCTATCGATAAACCAATTCATACAGATAATGTACTAGATTTCTCTTTTAATAACCCATACAACACAAATTAGCTGTTTTCGTAGTTTAATTTACATAGATGTCAATGTTCCCTTTAATAGGGAGGAATACAAAAGGGAGTATGATATCATTCACCAAATTCCCCATATCAATCATATTCCAGCTAAAATCGTAAACAAAATTTTTATTAAAAAAATTCGACAAAAAAAACAAAAACTCATTACCACTCTTACACCAATAATAAACACATCTACACTCAACTGTTGTACTCTCCCCTACTATGGCAACCTTCAGTCATAATAGAAAACAGTCTCAAAAAATTCAATATTAATGTTACTTTTACTGTTCCTTTAAATATTCACAAACTATTTTCTAAAAGCAAAATCCCATCGAAAAGTCTAGTGGCTACAAAATCCACTGTGGTGTAAATATTATATAGGTATAATCAATCGAAACTTCTTTACTAGATTAAAGGAACACTTCCGTCGCATTATAAAAAACAATCAGGGCATTAATAAATCTACTTGGGCTGAACATATTTTGATTTTACTCACAACTTCAACTATAAAGAAAATTATGAAATTTTACTTATTACCAGTAACCAATATAGATTGCTTTAATACAAAAACTTTTATATTCACAAACATTATTTAATTAATAGTGATTCTATAAATGAAAACATTCCAGACCCTTCTTTTTTGGTTAAAAACACAAATTTACTTCAATTATTAGCTTAATTTTCAATTTTATTGTCAAACATCCTATACTCAACTTTAATTTTAATTTTCATTCATACTGTATATATTTTTTATTAAGTATCTACTTTACCGACCAATCATCATCAATCCATTTTATCAACCACGCCTAAACTGTGTACATGCAGCTTAACTTTTTATTTCAAATTTAAAGTTTTATTTATTTATAATTTTTCCTCATTGGGGAAATCTTCCAAAGTTTAAATTGTGTAAATTATAAGGATGTAATTCCTACAAAAAGTTATTTGATAATTATAATTTAATTTTATAGAATTCTTTTTTATGTAAGTAACCGACACTCATTTAAATAATGCATTAACGACCATCAATTTTTGCGTTTAACTAAATTATTTACGTATTAATTTCTTTCTTCAATACGCAATTTATTTCTTTAATATTTGTTAATTTTCTACTCTGGAAATAATTCTTTTATTCAATTCAATTATACGTACAAAAACTTGGCAAGCTTAGTTATTAATTTATTATTATTTCCCTTAGTCTAACATTTAATTATTTTTATAGCTTTAGCACCTGTTGATGGCTAATTGTTATTTATAGCCGAAACATTAATTAATGCAGTGCAAATTTTTACATCTAAAAACCAAACTTCATCTCAATTTATTATCATTAAAATTTGTGCGCAGACTATCATTTTTATTATACATTAAATAAGAAACCCACTACAAGCAAGGATGGATTCTACTGAACTAAATAACTAATTTAATGCAGATAACAAAACTGTTATTTAGAACATCCTATATATATATATATATATATATATATATTGAGCTGAACTGAACGAATATAATTCGTTTTACAAAAACAAACTGCATAATCTAATATTTGGCTAATTTATCAAAATGCATAAGAGAAATTATTAGCAAACATCTAGATTGCAAAAAATTTATAAACTTGAATCAACCAAAAAGTTTACTATTGCTACATACTACGTGACAACTGCGTATGTGACAATTAAAATAATTGTTAAACTTAATTTCGTATTTACAAATAATCTATTATATAAATAAAAACAAGCACAAGCCATTATTTACAAGGTTATAAAATTACACGTCAATTGGTTTTGATGGCCCACAAGTCGTAAATACCTTATTCTTGGTTACAACGTTAAATTGATCTAAATTGTTAACACAACATACACAAATTAAATGAAATGTAAGTTCAAATTAAAGTTTGCAAAACATACCCCTAGATGACATTGCAACTGATGTAATTTAGTGAATATTTATAGCTCTGATCGAAAGCATGGTATCGGCATTGCTTCGAATTATAACATTCCAATAACCCATGTTCGGAAGAATTACAAGTAACGGAATTCCAATAAAAGGGAAGCGATTTTAGCATGTATAATATATTAATACTGTCCGCGTCACCCGTGGCAATTAAATATATTCCTTCACTCATCTGTATATACAAGTTTAATTATTTTTAATTTACATATTTAGTTTGTATTTACTTTTAGTCGCTACAATGTTGACAAATTCGAATTATAATTTTTTTGAACGTTTCCAGTAGCATATTTTAATTTCGTTTTAGTTATAGGCGAATGCCACCAGTAACAATCCCCACCTCAATTGCATTCAAATGTAACCGTTATCGATTTTCGTTCCGATCTTCTAGGTGCAAACACCATGTCTTGCACTTCTCGTTTCAACTGCCCAATATGGCATAGAATTCAATTACTCTGTTAATTAAAACATAAATTTAATTCTTTTCGTTGTCCATAAAATACAATGGTATTTTAGCTTCCAATAATCAAATGTACAACAATAATTAATATAAACACCCACGCTTGTAAGTTGAATTCCCACAATTCGTTCCTAATTATCCATTACCTTAAATTACGTGTTTTTCTTACAACAGGATTGCAACCAAAGAAAACATCAATCAAGGTAAGCTAAATCATATATATCGCTAATTGTAACTCAATTATTGTTTGATAAAGTATCATACGCATACCCATGCTAAAACCGCCATAAAGTTTCAACGTACTTTCAAAGCGTTATAGTCCTTTGCTCTTGTTTATTTTTGTATGTATGTATTATTTATGTTTATATTTTTAAATCCCCATCTTCCTACAAGAACAGCCCCAGTAACTATGCCCAATATCGGAAATACAGTGCCGCTAAAAATATCGGAGTAGTAATCTTTGTTAAACTCTCACGTGGTTTTCCTTTAATTACATTTAGTTATAGGAAAGCATTGCAAGGCATAACCAAATATTAATATTTAACTAATCATTAACTTGATAAAACAGCACAAATCGTAAAATAAAATGCGCCACGAATAAAAAATGCTCACAATTTTTATTTAACTAACATTTATTTTCGGGCTATACAAAAAAAGGGGGCGCTTTCGCGGTTTACTGCTTACACAAAACCTTGAATTTCATCAACATGCCAGTTCATGTATTTACAAAAACGAAACTTCGCATACCAAACTAATGAAATTACACGTTTCAATTTTAACACATGAATTTGTTAATTAAGCTTTAAATATAATCGCGTACTTTATACGAATAAATTAAATATAAAATAGTATTATTGAAACTTTCATATCAAAATCGATTTCATTATTTTTAATTATTACGATCTAAGTATGTTAAAATATAGGATATCGATATTGGTATTGTTTTCGACCCATCCTGTGGATGTCGTTTTTTGTGGGAATATGTTTTAATGGGTACATTTGAGGCAGTTCAATAAGTCGGTGTAAAAACATTTGATTCAACATAGTTCCCCTACAACTCAGTACACTTATTCCAAAGATATCAAAATGTTTAATGCCTTCAGTAAAATAATATTTATCAAAGTCTGCAAAATATGCATCTACTTCGGCGAATTCTTCACCAATGGATGAAAATTTGTTGCCAACAAGTTAAACTTCCATGTTTAAATACGGGGTATGTGAAAGTATTTCGAAATGTAATTCATGTATTTTTGCAGTTGCAATAGTTGAATAATGTGCTGGTGCAAGTGGCAGATTTTCTTTGTACCACTGCTCCAATCGATAAATTTGAAGCGTCCACAATCTCCCGTATCTTAATTTTTGCTGCACGGGCATCTTTTAGCATGCCCGGCCGCTCCGCATCGCGAATACTCGTACAACCACAACAAAAATCATTAACCACCTGTGAATTATTTTAATTGATGGACCAGAGTCCGGATAATATTTTTCAAGCTTTTGTTTCATTCCTGTTACTGATTTTCGACGCGGAAAATAATGTTTAATGAGAACGCCAAAATCATTTTTTCCATTCAAGCGAAACTAATACAAATTATTTAATTTAAATGGCTATCAAATACAAACTAAGCGATAGATGTTCTTCAAAATTTGTATGGCTCCATCTGGAGAAATGTATTTTAACAAAATAGTATTAATTTCATCACTTGTACAACTAGCTTTGTATATATACACGAGCATCATAGTTTAAAATCTAAATATCATAGAAAAATAAAACGTATATTTATATTTAGTAGTATCTTCTCCGCATGCGATTTTCTCGAAAACAACTCTAACGATTTTTTCTAATTTGCTCCTTTGCTTAAGCATTTTGTCTTTTCATGATAACTAATCGGTTTTGCTGGATAATGGCACAAAAAGAGCAACCAGAAGTTTCGGTAGAATTCTAGCGTGATCGCTAACTTGAATGAATGACCGTTGGAATCTGATTATTAAAAAATTAGTTTTAATTATTTATAAATATCATTTAAATATTCACAACAAACTTTACAATATTTTCATTCAAACGTAATTGAAAAATTTTGGTGTATGTGCATATAAATTCCCATAACTTATACAACCCAAATAAACACCTGCGCATGTGTTATTTGGGTTGCATAAGGCGTGAATCAAGTTCTAGTGCCAAATAGTATGCACTGTGAGTTTAAGATTAGAAAAGCCGTTGAAAATATTATTTACTAATGTCAACCGTGAATTCCATCATCTAATCATTCAATGAAAAATTAGCATTGTAAATCTTTTACTATCTCATTATAACAATTGTCTTTTTAAAACGTCGTTTTTGGTAAGTAAACTAATTAGTGTATTTGCATAACAGTGATTATGGTTTAAGCCTTAAAATGAATTTGTATATAGTAATGTTCATTTACTGTGAAACAGAGTAAATTCAAATAAATCTAATTATTTAATTTGATTTATCAGTGTAGAATCATGAGGCAAATCACAGGATGTCCATTCTGAAGCAGACAGGTGATTG
>JAHWXV010151915.1:0-24381 GCA_024586415.1 Phrixothrix hirtus
CCCCCCCCCCCCCGTGTATAAATTGTAAAGGCCAACACGCTGCCCTGTCAAAGAATTGTCCAAAACTAAAGGAAGAGGATGAAATACAAAATATCCGAACAATCGACCGCATTACCTATAATGAAGCGAAGAAAAAGTATCTAATAACAACGCCTTCTAACACGACATATTCACAAGCAGAATGCCAGATTTTGGTGGCGTTCCGCTAATAAAGGACGAAATCTTTTTTCCTTAAGTTGCAGCCGTGGATTTGTTTCTTAGAAATAGGGGTTGTTGTTGACAAAAACGGAAGAGAATTTTAGAGAAAAGTAAATAAATTCGTTGGTTTTTTAATCGTATAAAGAAAACACGTAGATGCGTTCCTTTCACGTCCGTGTCGATTAAAAAAAACCAACCAATTTATTTACTTTTCTCTAAAACTCTCTTCCGTTTTTATCAACAACAACCCCCATTTCTAAGAAACAAATCTACGGCGGCAACTTAAGGAAAAAAAGATTTTGTCCTTCATTAGCAGAACGCCACCAAAATCTGACAAGACATTTCGTAAAACCAGATTCGTAATTAAAATTACAAAAACGTTGGTAGCCTAAAAATCCTCATAACGAGAACTACAAATAAAACCGAAATTTAAAAATAAAGATGTCAGATTTTGGTGGCGTTCCGCTAACAAAGGACAAAATCTTTTTTTCCTTAAGTTGCCGTTGTGGATTTGTTTCTTAGAAACGGGAATTGTTGTTGACAAAAACGGAAGCGAATTTTAGAGAAAAGTTAATAAATTGGTTGGTTTTTTTTAATCGGATAAAGGAAACACGATAGACGCGTTTCTTTCACGTCCGTGTTGATTAAAAATCTAATCGTTCCAGTGAGTGTGACACAGATACGTAATTTCCGAACGTCTGATAGGGTTTGGTGACATTTCAAAAGCGGGTTCCCGATAAAGTACAACAGGACCGTACAACGCGATAAATTAGATAGAGCACTACCCGCTTTTGAAATTTGACCGATCCCTATCAGACGTTCGCAAATTACGTATCTCTGTCATACTCACTGGAACGATTAGATTTTTAATCGACACGGACGTGAAAGAAACGCGTCTATCGTGTTTTCTTTATCCGATTAAAAAAACCCACAAATTTATTTACTTTTCTGTAAAATGCTCTTCCGTTTTTTTCAACAACACGAAGGGAAGATTTTGGAAGAACTGTTGCCAAGTATCACAAAAGTTATTGAACGGGAAATTGCAAAAGCACCTAACTCTGTCGCAAGCGCGTTAGGCGTTACGCCCAACAACGGTACTGATGTCCCACCAGCTCATCGAAGTAGGGAGGGTCACTGTTAAATGGCACCAGCAACGTCCGTGCTCCAAAGGGTGAACGCTGGGAACGCGTACAAGGAGTTGAGAAATAGGGTGGGGGGGCACTGTTCCAGATGGGCCGTTCAAAGTGTGGAACTATCCCTCAGAACAGACACAAAAAGCTCCGTGCCCTCTAGTTAGTTTGTCCCGGGGTTGCCTTTTATTAGGGCTCCAAATATTACTATCAATTAAGATCGTGGTCACAGGGGGGGGAGCCTAAATTAACACATATTCCCTTGAAATACAAAGTATTACAATTAACTACATTCAAAAATAAAAGTCTAGTTAAGTAATAAGCCATATCTATTGCTAAAGAAATGGTTTATTTAGCATACACACAAAAGAACGGATTACAAAAAAAAAAGGTTTCAGGTAACTTCTCCATCTCTTGAATATGGCCTGATTCAAAAGGTACAGGAAGAACTAATCAGTCTGCTAAACCTAAAATTAGGGTTAAAATATAATAGGTACAGTCACCGCATGTATGCGTCCAAAATCTTGACAAAAGGTATGTATTAATGGACACTCGTCACATGGGAAGATTTAAGCTGGCCTCTACAAGGGTTAGCAGCCGGGACGTTGACTTAAATTGAATTCTCGCCGAGAGGCGTTGACATTTCGCTTACACCTTTCACCGGCCAACAATAAGGAAGCAAAAGAACAATATTATAAGAGGGTACCTTAGTTTTATTCGTCACTTTACCGGGCTTTCTAAATGTCCTGAACCAGAGTCGTCAATTGTGATTTATTTATTGATTCTTGTGTCTGCGGAAGAACGTAATACGTCCAAAAGAGCAACAATCGGCGTGGAAAAAGGCAGGTCAATCCCCAGAGATATGCTATTCCATCTGTCAGGTCCTGTATTCCGCCATACTACATTATGTGGAGTCCTTACACACATCCCCGAACACTTCAAACAAAGAATTCACGCACACGATCAATTCTTTTCCATACCCAAACTGCGGGTGGATCAACTGCCCATCAAGCGAAGGTCTCGCGACGAATTAATACCAATTATAAATATCGTTGAAATCCACCATATGTGAAAAATTACATTTAACTGTCACTTTAACTTAATTGTGTCCCCTAATCATTACGGAACGTAGAAAAACGCGTCTCTCGTGTTTTTTTCCGACAGTAAGTCCCCTTATTTATTATTTTGGTTGTCCTTGCCAACCACGCTGTTTAAAAGAAGAAGATTTTGTTTATTATGCGCGGAACGCCGACAAAATCTGACAACCCAAGTATAGACACTAATAAAACAAATCCCATAAGTTTGTCCATGCAAAATAAAATTCGCAAAAAGCATGAAACGTATGAAGCCTCAACAGTTTCTGACGCTCCCACTTTGCAGTCAGAAAAATGAAAAAGGAGCATGAGAAATTTACACGACTAGGAAACTGTATATTCAGATTAGAGTAATACATCACAAGCCCTTTAAGATGAAGAAGTTAGGAAAAAGAGAAGAGGGTGGCCAAAAGGCAAACCTCAAAACCCATCCAACAAGAAAAACTAAATGATATAATCTGTGATAACACATTAATCTATGTCCGTTTAGTATAATGTTTGTTTCTATAAATTATTCATTGAAACATAGTGTTGTTTACTATCAATGTTATATGACATACATAATTTTACACTGTTGGCATACCCCAAAATGAATAATTTGCAAAACATTCTACAATGGAATTGTAATGGAATAAAATACTGATACCCAGAAATTAAGACATTGATAAATGATTTTAAACCTTACTGCGTATGTTTAGCGGAAATCCATCTAAAACCTGAAGGAAACTTTTCACTTCGAAAGACATCCCAAACAGTAGGGCAAATGGCGGAATAGCTATTTTTATAAAAGACAATCACCCGTTTCAAGAAGTAAGCTTGACTACTAACCTTCAAGCACTAATTATTAAAATTAAGTTTTCATATAACCTAGAAATATATAACATATACTTGCCGGATGGCAACTGGGCAGAAAATAGCTTCAAATACCTGCTAGGCAATTACCAAGGCCTTTTCTGATCATCAGAGATTTTAACTCTCACAATACCTATGGGGATATGATACTACTGATACAAGAGGGAGCATTATAGAAAGGTGTATTGACCATCAAGACCGCAGAAGGAACCTGTATTAATACAAGATCCAACAAACTAACATCCTTAGATCTATCCATCTATTCACCAACTATTGCACCGTTACTTCGTTTAAGGTGCCTAACAGATCATATTTACTCTGATCACGTTCCAATTTCGCTCGAATTTGCTGGATGGAAGATCAATCAAACAGTTACTAGGAAGTGGAACATTAAAAAAGCCGATTGGACAGGCCATGAAAACATAATCGCAGACTTCGAACTGGAACATGGCGATATAGAAGAAATGATTAGCGCTAGTAGCCATGGTATTATTGATGCAGCTAAAGCATCCATTCCCTTAACCAAAGGAAACACACATAATAAAAGTGTTCCTTGGTGAAACCAGGAAGTAGATACAGCTATTAAAGGGAAGAAACGAGCCTTTAATAGATTTAAAAGACGTCCCACAACGGAGAATATGATCACCTTTAAACAAAAAAGGGCAATAGTTAAAAGAGCTGAAGTATACAGCCAAGGGCAATCATGGTGCGATTATGTATCATCTATAACAAGTAATATTCCACAAGCTGACGTATGGCAAAAAATAAGATGTATACAAGGCAAGAGTTTCCCAAGCTGTTCGCCAGTCCCTACAATACAAGGTAATGATATTTCTAATCCATGAGAAATAGTAGAAAGGTTTTCCGACCACGTTCAGCAGACTAGTTCTTCCCAAAACTATGGTAACGAATTTCTGGAAGTAAAAAGAAATGAAGAAAAAGATCTTAATTTTGAAAATGACTACAAACTGCAAAAACAGTTCACTACACATATACAACCAAATACTTAAAATTGAAATATACCCGAGGCAATGGAATTAAGCACATATCATACCATTACTAAAACCAGGTAAGGACCCGACATCGCCAAATGCTTATCGACCAATTTCATTTACTCAATTGCCTAAGCAAAATATTGGAAAAGATTATAAGCAATAGATTACTCTAGATATTGGAGAATCAACATCTCCTATGTAAACATCAACTGGGTTTTGTAAGCATAAATCTACCATAGATCAACTGGTCTTGTTGGAAAATGAAATATAACAAAACTTTGCATCAGAAAAATACTGGAAAAGATTATAAGCAATAGTTTACTCTGAATATTGAAAGATCAACACGTCCTATGTAAACATAAAATGGGTTTTCGTAAGCATAAACCAACCATAGATCAACTAGTCTTGTTGGAAAATGAAATACAACAAAACTTTGCTTAAGCAAAATACTGGAAAAGATTGTAAGCAATAGGCTACTCTAGCTATTGGAAAATCAACACCTCCTATCTAAGCATAAAATAGGTTTTGTAAGCATAAATTTAACATAGATCAACTGGTCTTGTTGGAAAGTGAAATACAACAAAACTTTGCCTAAGCAAAATATTGGAAAAGATTATAAGCAATAGATTACTCTGGATATTGGAGAATCAACATATCCTATCTAAACATCAAATGGGTTTTGTAAACATAGATCTACCATAGGTCAACTGATCTTGTTGGAAAATGAAATACAACAAAACTTTGCCTAAGAAAAATATTGGAAAAGATTATAAGCAATAGATTACTTTGGATATTGGAAAACCAACACCTCCTATCTAAACATTAAATGGGTTTTCGTAAGCATAAATCTACCACAGAACAACTGGTCTTGTTGGAAAATGAAATACAACAAAACTTTGCCTAAACAAAATATTAGAAAAGATTATAAGCAATAGATTACTCTTGATAGTGGTGAATCAATATCTTCTATCTAAACATCAAATGGGTTTTATAAGCATAAATCTACCATAGATCAACTGGTCTTGTTGGAAAATGAAATACAACAAAACTTTGCTTAAGCAAAATACTGGAAAAGATTGTAAGCAATAGGCTACTCTGGCTATTGGAAAATCAACACCTCCTATCTAAACATCAAATGGGTTTTCGTAAGCATAAATCTGCCATAGATCACCTGGTCTTGTTGAAAAGTGAAATACAACAAAACTTTGCGCATAGAAAACATCTAGTTTGAATATGCTTCGATCTGGAAAAGTGATTTGACACAACATGGCGATACGGAATAATAAGAACTTTACATAACTGGGGATTAAAAGGTGATACACTTATATTCATTCAAAACTTCTTGAAAATTCGAAATTCCACAATAAAGCCTGATCAAGAATATCATTTTCAAGATTTCTTGAATACTGAATCCACCAAGGAGCAATACTTAGCGCCATACTATTCATCATATCTGTCAACGACTTACTACAAAATATCAGCTCAGAAATCGAACACTGTTTATACATTTATGAGCTATGCCTTTTCTACTCAACAGCCTCAATACTCAAAGTTGAACAGGCATTGCAAACTTCTGTTAACGTCATACCGCGCCAAGCTGAAAAAAGATTTCAAATTTTCTACTACCAAAACTCGTTGTGTACACTTCTGCAGGCTAAGACATGAACACAACGATCCTTCCCTTTTTTTAAATGGCCAACTGCTACCCTTTAAACCATCTATAAGATTTCTGGGCCTTATTCTCGATGAGCAACTCAGGTCGGGAGAACATCTAACTGATCTAGTATGCAGATGTAAAAAATCCTTAAATATAATTAAATCAATTGCAAGTACAAACTGGGGTTGCAACAAGCAAACACTGATATACTCCACGTTAGTACTATCAAAGATTTATTATGGATGTGTAGTATACTCTTCCGCTAGATCACCGAAGCTGAGGATACTTGATCCTGTTCATAACACGGGAATTCGATTGGATTTGGGCGCCTTTCGCACAAGCCCTTCCGTGTCTCTTTGTTGCGAATCAGGACTTCTACCGATAAAATATCGAAGAAAACAATATTCTTACTGAAATATTGTGCACGCTTAAAGGCTCAACCGCATCACCACAACTATAATAAAATCTTTCCGGGCGAAAACAGAATATATTTTCATAACAGACCGGCCATTACTAGACCCATTGGAATTCGCTTTGAAGAAACACTCTTAGACCTCAATGAACAACCCCAAGAAATATACCAACTGTCACAAGGAGAAATCCCTCCATGGACTCTACTGCTGCCCAAAATTCATTTTGAACTCCTCGCACACGATAAAAAGGACACAGCAACAACTGTAATAGATAAGAAACTTTGAGAACTCCTAAACATCTACATATAAAGCGAAGTTCTACATACAGATGGTTCCAAAACTACATAGGGAACTGGCAGTGCTTTTTATCACCGAGAAACACCACACACTTGGAACTCGAATACAACAGAACTATATGCAATCTGGCAGGCAATATTTTACATACTTATAAATGGTTACACTTCCTCTATTGTTTACACAGATTCACTTAGTTCACTTTTCCAAATATTTAATACCGATCCCCTTGTACAAAATATCCAAACTCTCATTCTCGGGATACAATCGAAGAATAGTAAGGTCATATTTATATGGATATCGGGCCACATGGGCATACATGGTAATGAAATAGCAGATAATGCTGCAAAGCAAGCAACTTGCGAAACGGCGGCAGATGGTATACCACTCAAACTAGATGACTTAACCTCACACGATAAAAATAAGTTACTCAACTTATGACAGCAAGAATGGAATCAGTTGGATGCCAAACTAAAAATAATAAAGCCATCAGTAACTAAATACAAACTGCAAAATCTTAACAGAAAGGAACAAATTATAATTTGTAGACTGTAAATTGGGCACACTAACTTAACATCATCGTTTATGCTAACAAACAGTAGACAACCTAAGTTCGATTATTGTCACTCAGGTCTTACGGTCAAACACGTACTACTTGAATGTCAACAACACACAAATGTTAGGAGAGAATTAAATGTCCCCAATAATTTGCACCAATGCCTTGACACAACCCAAGTGGCGACAAAATAGGTCACTCAATATCTCCAAAAGATCTAGAACTTCCTAGTAGACAATCATATATGGCTCTTACCACCGATACTGTGGTTAATGACCACGATGTCGATGCCGTTATAATCTAAATAAAAAAAATTAAACAGTTAAAAGTGCCCCTAACAAGATTGTGATTGACCATAAAACAGTTGCACCATTTTTGGGACACTCAGCACAAATTAATGCTCACGTAGAATGAATCGTGAAAAGAATTACATTAAATTCAATTAAATAAATCAAACTAAATAAAGAGTAAATAGGGCCATTTTACAAAACATAAGACAAGCATAATTTTAACAATTAACTTAATTAAACAATAATTTTGTTAAAATTGAAGTTGCGGAATTATTTTGCTAATATAGCGCATTGTCTCCCATGACAGCGCTCAACCTCATAATATTAATTTTGTTACATTTTTAATTCTAATTTATACACTGTATATTGTTCTAATTTTTTTACCTATGTTATATTATCAATAATTCCTCAGCTTTAAATTATTTAATATTAGTCCATGATAATAACACTAGTTGATCTGTCGGTCAAGTTCTTTTTAATGTTATTTTATCTTTCAAAATAACACTATATATTTCAAATTTACATCCAGAAATTTACGCAAACTAGGTGTTCTATGGAGCAACAATCATTTTTAGTTCCATAAAAAAATCAAAGCAAAGAATAGTGGACAGGTACGAAAATTATTATTTAGTAACCTTTAAAAGGCACCCGTTAAGTTAACTAAAAATAAAATGTTAACTTACTAAATAAATTATGTGAAATTTAACAACCAGAAAACTGGCCAAACCGATACGTCAATATAAAAGATGCAGCTGAAGTATAATTGTCTTTACTCATCTTAATAAAATTGTAGTACACAATTCAAAGGTATTCGTTTGTTGACTGATGTTCAAGTCCCTCGTTAGCTCAATGGACCTGAGATCGGGCCAGATAAAATTTTATGCGTTGTTTAAATAAATGGCACAGAAGCAAACAGTAACCAAAATAAGACTGAACATTTTTAAACGAAAACGGAAAACGGATCAAACAATGTGCAAACCTTGACTTTTAAAATTGGTTCTCTTATCGCAATTGTTGCGGCAGGAGATAAAAAATACCAGTAATGCAATCGATTGAGAATTTATAAGAATTAGTAACCGTTAAACTTTTTGAATTAAAATTAATTTAAATTAGCAAAATAATTGGCAATTATTTTTACCTACTTTACATTATTAGGAGTGTTTCATAAAAGTTATATTACGATTATTTACAAAAGAAAACGTTATAGCGCGTGTATCCTAACGAAATTGCAGTTTCGATGTTTGCTCGCAGTATAAATGTATGATTACTGCTAAACAAAATTTATAAGAATTCAGTTTCCCTTAGAAGTTGGCGCAATGGGTAGCGTATACGCGATCTAAGCTTCAATCCCCAGCTGGGACTGAATTGTTCGTTACGTTTTTCGTTTGCGTTAATAATATTAATTGAATTGCTACCTTAGGTAAATTATTTATAATAATATAACTTGCACATTTATTTATAATAGTTATTTATGTCATAAGGACCGTAATAACAAGTATTGGTGATTAATTATGATCCATATAACATACAAAAGTTTATCTGAATGCTTAAATTATAACACAGCCCTATAATGGATATTTATGGTACTGAGTCCTATAATGGACATCACTGCAAGCCGAAAATAGATTTTAATGTAGTTTACTACAACTTACAGTAAAAACGTTCGCATATTTTAAGGCAAAATAGAACTCCTGCAATAGAATATAGCAATAAATAAATCCTAGGAAAGTATCGCAACGCTTAATCTTGATGTAGGGTTAGGTGGGGAAATTGCGCGCATCTAACTTATATAAGTTTAAGCAATAGATAATACCTAAATTTCTTTTAGCCTTCTTAGCAGCTATCTTATTCGCTGCTATTTTTCTTCTTGCTTAAGTGTTTCAGAGCTCTGCTTATCACAAAACTTCCTTTCGCACAATCTGCATTTAATTTCTTTTGCGTGATCGGAACAATTTTGAAAAACAAGGTTTTCGATGTGGAACAACTTTGGGCCGGAACACCTCTATTGTTGCTTGAGATTCCTGCATGTTGTAACTAGTCGAGGACTGAATTTTAATGTTAAAATGTGTAGATTAGAATACTACCACACTATTTTGACCTCTTTTCCCTACAACCACCACCAATTCATTAGTAGCTAAAAATCATTGCTGGGTTTAAAGATGCCAGCAGTATAAATCTATAGTATCATGGTAATTACTTCATATTCTGAAATTCGTTCGTGAACTGTGTTGATATGTTGAATATCGTACTCCCTACTGACCTTACTTTTGAAAGTACCAAAAAAAGTCAAATCAAAGAATTTGGGATAGTCGGACGTATGCGGCAGAAGAGATACCATGTGAATAAAATTATTTTTGCAGAATTTGTGCACTTTCAATAAAATATGACCCAATAACTGTCGCTCTAGAGTTAAAATAACGGAGCCTATTTTAGCGACGTTAACGTTTGTTGGAATAAATCTAAATTAATCCACCTATTCTTAGAGCACGCATAAAGAGTTAATTCGTTTATTTGAAGCAGTGGGGCTTTTAGTTTTTATGCATATATTGACATAGGTGAACAGTAGTGACGGAAAATACAGCTGCTATTATTCGTCCCGGTTCCACCACTGTGGCAGCACTTTGGTGGAACTACTGGAAACCCGGTTTCCTTATATTAAAAATTCTGAACGGGGGGAAATTGTAAACTTTTGAGGGTCGTGAAAAATATTTTGCTTATTTGGGGTTACTACCCAAGTTCTATTTCAGGTTTTCGTTTCAAAAATCCGTACCGTCAGTCTTTACCAATTTCTGGTTTTTCTATGGAGAAACCATGTTCGACTTTATGTTCTTCAAAATATTTGAATGCTGCTAACTTGCGAAGTTACGTGAGCATTAAATTACAAAAACGATACGACATAGACCAAATGTTTGGTTACCAAGGTGATCCTAAAATTTTACAAAGAATCCAAAGATGTACTTCAAATAACAAAAGTTGCTGTGCATTTCCGATATATCCGGAAGTCCACCATCTTTGAAAATAATTTTACAATGCGGAGAACTTGATTTGGTGCAACTTTGATTTGAATGTCAATAATAAGACCATTACGGGACTTTAGACCTTAGGCTGGATACCTGGTGTACACAATTTCTTAAATTCCTTGTCGAGCTTTGTCTGTGGATGATTTAATAGAAAACTTAATCGAGTTTTCACTCACAAAAAAACCAGATTCAGACACGTGATAGCAATCGTTCAAGTAAGTAATCGAGTTACGAATACATTAACAATTAGAGAATCAACATTACAAGAAATGACAGTAAGCGCCTGCAAAGTTAATGTTCTTGTACAAGAACCAAGTTAGCTTCGAAGATGTTCAATAAAGAATCTTCGCTATAAATGATCCTCTCTAAAGTACAACTTACTCCGGATGTCCTAAATAACTACCAACTTCCAATATAGTCTGGAAGTATCACAAGTTCATGGTGCTGGAAAGGAATCAAACAAGTCTACCGACCACTTGGTGATAGACCAAATCGTAAGTCACGGTACAGATCTAAAGATTATAGTGCGATTATAATTACGCAGACAATTTTAATTTCAGTTGGCAGTAAATACGCAAAATCTATTGTTCACACAAGGAGAAATTTCTTTTGAAATCAACAAGTGCGAGTTGGCCTAAATTTATTATATAAATGTGTGCTAGATTAAGAATTAGTCAGCGTTCGTTCATTATTGATTGCGTCGCTACTGATGTTTTACAATTAAACATGCTTCCTGTTTCATATAATTATTTTAAACAATTTGCACTTAGGAAATGCAAATATTAATTACCATTTAGAGTACAACCTTCGGGTTGAAACCAACAATACAACTTTCGGTATGAAACCAACTTAATAAAATCTCAGGTTTGCTGAATATTAATAGTTATAGTATCTTTCGTTACACGTTATTTACTACATAGAAATTTGCTAAAACTTCTTTGCTTTAATAGTTAAAAATTATACCTGTATTACACAGCATTTTATATTTAAAAACATTTATTTATAGTCTTATTAAATAGGTCGAAATATTTTAGCGAACGAAGCTGGACCATTGCATTTCTAGCCTTCGATTGTCGCGCTTCCAGCACGTTCGATTCTAAAAATAACCGAGGGAAACAACTTTATCTTGCAAAATAGCCCCTCAACGCCGTTTTTTTTATATAAGCAGAAAAGAAAATAATTCGAACTGAAGTTTCCATCCAGGACTTACACTATAAACGCGTTGTGTCAACGATTTAAAACAAATAAGAACTGCATAAATTTTACAGGATTATGTAAAAGAACATTAAGTGAGCTGGGTGTTCCTCTTTTAGCTAATTAATGGAATTACACCCTCCAAATAATTGTTTGCACAAATCTAAAACCGTTACGGAAATTGATAGTTCTGACTAAAGGCAAGCCCTGTTATGGATAGGCGTCCCTAACAGATGAATCCTATGAATCTAGTTATCTATAAAATCTTAGCTTTAAAAACCCAATCGACACCTACTATGTAAGTGATCTTTCGTTTCGCGCTAGCACCGTCAACTTTAGTATCTTGTGACCATTTGTTCCCGATAACATCCTCGGCCTCTGTAAAATTGAACTTCATTTTCGAGTGCCGATTCAATTGCAATCAATTATCGTGGTGACCTACTGAACTTGACTCGTCTGTAACGTCGAGTGTAATAATTCAAATCACGTAACAATTGGCAATTTATAAATCATTAATGCTTATATTTACGAATTTATTGTGTAACTTTTATTAAAGTCATATTGCGGAGTGCGTTAACGGCTATATGTTTAGGCGTAAATGCGTAGCCCTTATTTTGTGCTTGAGTAATGTACATAAAAACCCGCTGACTAAATATTTCATTATCTGAGAGGATTGATAAAGATTCACGTGAACTTTATAAATGTTGTTTTATTTCAAACTAATTTTAAATATTTAGAGCCTGTTTGACATTTACTATGTCTTAACTTAAAATTTAGACGAAATCTGGCATGATTCCTAATTTAATAAATCATACCATTACGCCAGTTGGAATAGACAATTTTGCACCTTCAGTTAAGTATTGAGAGCATCGCTAAATATAACAATAAATAACTGTAATGGCAAATTTATACTCCTATCGTAGCGCGCGTCACAAGAAAAATAGTTAATTAATGTGCCTTTTGAGGTTAAGGTTAATTAATTAATTTGCATACCTAAATCGTACATCAACTAACAATCTCACAGTCGAAATAGTAACAACGCCCAAATACCGGTGCATGATGGTTATACTCTAATTTGAATGATTTAATTTCTAGCACTGTCTCCTTGTAAGGGCTTTCGATCACGTTCGGAAGTTGTTTTTATTAAACTTAAGTGCACATGCGGAACAAAACAACCGCAATTCAAGATGCAATGGCTATAAGAGACAGTCCAGAATAGCACTGTTTTAAAATTGTATTCATGAAAAAATAAAAATTCTAGTTAATTTCATAAACCCAACTATTGTCAAAACCTTTAAAAATGTTTATAATTTAAAACGACAGCTAGCGACACCTGCCAGGAGCAATACCGATTTTGCACATTTCCACAAAATAAATTAATCAAACCATTATATTAATTTTCTGTAATTTATTTAACAAAGCACCCAAGTATTTCGCATTACCCCGTAATTACGCTACAAAAATTTAATTTAAAAGTGATTTCTTTTTAATCGTTAATCAAAGTATTGACGCAAAAAGATCTACTTAACTAAGAACTAACTTGACTTGGAAAATTGATCTAACCCAAACTAGAGCGTGACAAGACCCAGTGAAAAGCAGAGGAGCGCGACGACATTCAAAAACAAACTCTAAACGGATAAAAAACACCGCCAAACACAAACACCCCGACAAAGGTTGACAAGGTCAAAATAAAACTACAATAACAAACCCTATCGGAAGACTATACAAAGAGACATTTCTGACCACAGTGCTAGTTGAAACGGCGGCAAGAAGTCAATGATACTCTTACGAAGGAAGCCACGCAAATACTGCAACTACCAAGGCAAACCAACGACCACATTCCATTACAAGTTAATCTTCGAACTATACACACGATCTTCATTTAACGACGGCATTTCCGCCAAAACTGCTACCACAAGGAAGGATCGATAAGCAAGATTCTAGCAGAACCAACGTTCTAGGAGTAGAATTGTTTTAACAAATAATATATAAAGGTATCGAGAAACTTGTGATAGGACGTTAAATATTGTCTCAGTATTTCGGATAACAGCCAAAAAAAAAAATAAAAAGAACAAATTTATTAACCGTAAAAAACGCCGTGCCAATTGTAATAAGAAATAGTCAAAGTAAACAGTTCAAGAACGAATTAAAACAATAAAAAAGCATGGTGTGTTGTTTTGTATCCACCTAATCCCTAGTTTTTACTGTGTATATCAAAGCGCAATAATTTGCGCAACGTTCTGTGACATGTGCAACAATGCTTTTCAATTCAACGAAAGGCGTAAAGCGACTATTGAGGCTAAAGGTGATAAAACGATAATCCTAGCTTATGATGTTTACAGACAGAAGCAGGTTCGACAGGCTTTTATTCTAGGGATAGAGAAACCCTAAAAACACATTTTCGATTACACGGCAAGGAGGATGGGTTGATTTCGGGTTACAAAAGAATTCCTTCATAAAATCTAAACTAACAACCTTTGACCCACAAATAATTTTTATAGCCGGAACCGCATAATTAATTATTCGGTAAGATCTCTCGACTTTACACGTGACGCGTGATCACTAGCGGAAAGAAATGACGCCTCCCCCCTATTGTCTCGATGTTTCAAATATCTTCATTTGCATATGCTGTTATCCCTTTCTTAATTCTAGTAATACGTGAGAACGCGTGTCCTTTCCTATATCATTTATACGTTCTTTAGTTCACATGAGTTAAATATAAATTAACTGAAATATCGCTGACGGGACTACTGCCTATGATTAAATTTTGTTGAGAATGTTTGCAACAAAGTGTTACATTTTGTACCAATTCTATTTAATTAGTCAATATAAAGCTACACACTAAAAAGCTATTAACATAATTTGGAAATGTTTAAAGAAGGGAATTATACAATTATATACAGAGTGATTACCTAAAACTTCAAAAACTCACTTTCTACAAGGTAACTCCAAGAAAACTCAATTTTCGATAACTTCTTACATAAAACTGGAACTCAAGACGTGAAATTGTTTAATTTTATCACAAGCCTGAGCATCCTATACAAAGATCTAAAAGGAAAGTAGCGGAGAAAGCTGTTCTCTAGGTGATATCTAGTGGCACCGGCTATAGCTAGGAAATGCAGCACGCTGTTAAAATTCCGCTTATTTTTGGGTGCACCATCGTACATAGATAATAATGTCGATTTCGGTGTAAATAAATATGCTACATGAAGAATAAGTTTTCAAAATGCCTATTACTATTTTTAAAAATATTCCGAAATAAACATCATCTAAACGACAGAAATGGATAAGATAACAAGTAAAATAGTATATAAATGAATGATAATAAAAAGTTTAAAAATATTGACACTTTTGCGTTAAATTTAAATTTTATCTGGGGTTATTAGATAAAGTATGCTGCTGCAACTTTTAAGTATCTCTTAGGTACACCGCCCCTAAAAACTAAATGAACAATGCCTTCAATACATTATAAATACCTGTTGAACTGACAATATATCTATCGGTGCCGATACTTAATAATCTAATATGACTGCAAGGAAATCGTAACAAAGTTCCACCTGCTAATACCAAGAAAGGGGCTGTACACTGGATTGCTTAAGGCTTTGTCTATTCATTTTTTTGGGACGGTGTACAACTATTCATCCTATTTTAAAGAAAGTTTTTAATTTAATAATTTGAGAAAAATTTTATTTAAATGCTAAAATACTACAAATTATTTCAAAAAATCTTACCATATATTTTTAACTTTGATAATTATTATATCAATCCACTAAAAATGAAAAAATAATCAAAACGTTTCTTTAGTATTGTCTTGGGATATTCTAATTTTATAAGGATGAAATGTTACTTTTTGACCCCCCACAAGATCAGTTAGTTACACAGTCTAATCATATTGTTATCAGTAATTATAGTGTGTTGTTGATGGAACAACAATTGTTATACGAGGTGCACTTCAAAAGCAAAAAAGAAATGTTTCGTCATTTTCATCTTGTAACCGCTTTTTAGTACTTACTCGAATCGCCAATTTTCCTTTGATTCTGTAGCGTTACGAGTATTTCCTACAAATATCTTCCGTAGTTAAGGTAAACTTTTCCTTACCTT
The DNA here is from genome assembly GCA_024586415.1 of Phrixothrix hirtus. Taxonomy (NCBI): domain Eukaryota; kingdom Metazoa; phylum Arthropoda; class Insecta; order Coleoptera; family Phengodidae; genus Phrixothrix; species Phrixothrix hirtus. The sequence continues at coordinate 15,795 of JAHWXV010151915.1, forward strand.
CCCGTAAATATTACAAGCAAATGTTTATATAAGTTTAAGCATAATTGGATTTGGTAAGATTGTATGCCGGTTTCACTGCCTGCTAGTCCTTAGTTCGAAGATGTGTAAGGTTGTATTAACAGAATAACACAAACTAATTGTTTAAGTCCGCTTTTTACTAACAATATTTTTCAAAATTAAATAACTTGTTAGCCTTGGTTTATTACCATTTAATAAAAATACTACTTACTGATTAACTAAATTATTGACAGGTTTATGTACAAACGAAATTAGATTTAATTTTATTTCAAAGGTATTACTTTTAATAAAGAATGTTATGTAACCCTATTTACATAGCGCACTTGAATAAATTCTTCAGATATTTATGTTCATTGCGAAAACTATTCAAACTTCATCTTTACAGCTGTTTGTTTATTGCCTCCTACCAAATTTAAGCTTAATGTTTACAGGAATTTAGTAATAATTTAGTCTTAATATACTAATTCAATTTCTATCACGGAGATTCGGTTGGATATGACACTTTGCAATACACCGTTAGCAATTACATTCTAATGCTCATTATGGCTTCTTTAGTATTTATCTAAACAATATTTGTGTGCACAGCCCATTTGTTTTCCTAGTTGTGTTTGGTCTGTATTTCCTAAACGGGTAGGATCGCGATCACGTGGTCTCGACAGCATTACTTTTAATAATTTATTCGGTACTGAATATTTTTGTTAACAGACGGGCGAATTTTTTGTTAATTTAGCAAACGCAACGTTTATTTAATTGTAATTCACCAACTAAACAAAACATTTATCAATCATTTTAATAAATTATTAAAAAAATTATTGAATAAATTCTAGATATATATCTAGTGACGACACACCACAACACGGGCAGTCGAAAGCTCAAATTCTACATAATAAAACACACGTACCGTCAGGACTACGAATATACAAGGTGATTCTGAAATCCACCGACAAACTTTAACACAATACTGTAGAGGCCTAACCACGTCCATTAACAAAAACGCGTTTTTGAAAAAACTTAAAAATGTCCACAGTTCGAGAACTGCCGAAATATGTATAAACAAATGAATTGTGTCTAGACACAATCCAATTTCTACTACGTATCGCAGACTAAACAACATATCAAATTACTACAATTGTATTCGTTTTTTGTGTAAAAATGACCCTTCTCAATATACAATGACCTACAATTTTATTCATTCGTATTTTATACAGACAATAATTGAACATTTAATATTTATTTAAACACATACAATTTACTTTTTAGACCATTTTAATTTTTGAAATTTGCAAAAATTGTAAAGAATTTTTCACCTTTATTATTAAGTGTACGATTTTAAATTACACCATATGTACATCTTATAAACACAAAATCAAAGCAGTTGAGCTGCATTTCTTTCGTCTATTACATTTTAGAATCAAAGAATATTTTCCTTAACCTGAACTGAAGCACTTATCTCTTCACAAGAGATCTACAAAATATTTTCACAATTCGCGTCGATTAACGCAAAGCTTCGTTGTAAAGTAAAACATTCTCTGTCAATTGAATCCATTATTAAATAAATGCGATATTCAACTTAAACCTAAATGTAATTACATTAATAAACACACAGAACTAATTCGCTAACAAAAAATATGGAAACTGTTTTATTCAAAATACGGTGATGAAACACAAAAATTCTGATACGCTTATAAATGAAATTAATGTTTTCGATAAATTTACAATTTATTTTAGAATGACGTAATAACTGCTCCATGTGTTTATAGTTTATTCGCTTAAAACCACAGTTCAGTTGTCCGCTCTTGCAGTGGTTTTCAAACGATTTTTATGCAAACGACTAGGAATTTTAAAAAAAAAATTTTTTCTTGAGTTAGAACTATCCCGCGTGTTGGTCAAAGTTTGTCGGTGGTTTTTAAAATCACCCTGTACAAAGACTAATCCTTAATAGAATTGTTTAACGATGCTTCAACTTCCCCTTATTCCTTTAAAAAGTTAGTGCAGAAACCTTCGCTGACGCGAATAAAAGAGATTAAACAGAAACTCGTGGAAATACCAAGAAGTTAAAACAATGTATGTACTATTGTTTTCACGGCAATAATTTTTAGGTATGTCATCTGTCTCAAGTTCACCCAAGGTTAATAAATGTAATTGTATCCACGACTACGGAGACTCTACAACACAAGTTTTGCCATCTGGCCTGGGCTGAAATGAGTGATTTGAACGAACGATGAACCTCTTGGGCTAAGGTGTACCTAGGTATTCAAAACCTTAACCACCTTCGTCCTTAATGTTTTTTGCCCTGATTGAATGTTGTTTGCCGGCATGCGGCTTCCCTTTTGGGAATTTAGGTGCCCGATAAGCACTGAAGGATTTATTGCACCCCTTCTGTGAATGTGGCTGCATCTTTCGTGGCCTTGACGATGATGTTGCCGATTTGCGTGATGATATTTATGTCCAAGTCCGGAAAGGAGGCTTCTCCCCTTTCCTGGACATCGCGTTTGGCTTTAGCACTTCGCGATTGAATTGTGGGCGGGGCTTTTGCAGTATCCACCCCATCGCAGTTTGAGCTGCTTTTGCTATCTTGGGGTGCCTGGGGCGCCCCTTGTAACTGGCTGTGTGGGCCCTAGCGCAGTTATCACACGTTGCTGGTGTGGTTTTCGGCTTCTCGCATTCGCCGCTTAAGTGTCCACTCCCGCACTTGACGCATACTGGCCCCACATTACAGTTTCTTTGACTGTGGACGAACCGGTGGCACTAGGTTCTTGCGTTTCTTCTTGCGTGGAGTTCCAGGTTGAGCACTGTCTTCACTTGGATCTTCTTCCCCTCAACGGTGTTCGGCAATTCCGCATAGTTGAGCGGTAATGTAATCTTATTTGGGCCCGTACGCATACGGCGAACAGATAACACAGGTAGCCCCTGTTGTTTGAGATCTTCTAAGATGGCCTCATCGGGAATTTCGTATGGAATTGCCCTTATGACAACCCATAATGTTTTGTCATAGGGTAATGCAGTTGACAGATTTCAAGGAATATCTTGATGCCTTGATGGCCACTAGGCGTGGCCGGGTTGATCTTGATTCTCGACGCCATGTTTTGTGCCCTGCAAACTGCTATACCTTGAACTCGAAGCATAGGGGCGACCTCGGGCCACTTCTCCTTCTATCGGAGAATAATTGGCGTTATCGCACCTTTAGGTGCTGTTTCCGTGCCTTGAGTTGGCGGCACGGTGTTGTTTAAGACTTAGGGCCGCAGGCAATTCAACTATTTTCTTAGCCTACTTCTTCCGCTTTACCTGTGTGAAGCTGTCGGCGTCACTTTCTCGCTTGGTTTCGCGCACTTCGCGAATTGCGGTCGGCTTTGCTTCTTTCTCGGAGGAATATTCTATTTCTGCGCCTATCAACTGTTTTGCAGTGGCTGCCGTATCGAAATTGAGCACGGATTCCGAAGACTTCACGACGTTGAAGATCTTGGGGTTGTACCAATTTGAATTCTCGTTGACGGCACCTCGTAGACGATCCATCGCACTAAATGTTTATGGAATTAAACTTTACTTTCAAACACCCACAGGCACTATCCATTAGAGACACAATTCGCAGGCGGAGATACTATAACCAACCCACCGCAGCAAGCTGGAGGAGTTTAAGCTGTAGTATCTTAAGAACATAGGAGCTAACAGACAAACACGTGCGCACTCAGTGAAAACTCGATGTGTTCTCTCATGAGTGATTTGAATGTAGTTCGAACGCTTATTTATATCAAAATTCTACATGGCGTCAGTTTTAAGTTGTGAACTAGTTATGTCATGTACGGAATAGCAAATTTCATTTGTATTTAAATATGTTGATTAATTTACAAAATTATTTTAGAATTACATTAGTTAGTTTTTGTTTACAACCCGCGCTATCGGTCTCTATGCATTTAAAGTATTTAATTAACCGTCAAAATACAGCTTTATCCGAAATGTTATCAGTATACTTATTTTGTTGCAGAAAGTTCAGAGGAATGCACTTTACCTATTTCTTTGAAAGGTTGTTTTACTCTAACCGTGTCGATTTTAAATATTAGTATGAAACAAAGTCAGCAAATTACCTCAAAAATATCGAGTAGTGGCGAAATACTTTAGATCATAACCTTCAGTTAAAAACTGAATGAATGATGCGTTTGTGGCATCGATATAACTAAAGAACATACTGGAAAACTCAATGACTAGCACCTAAAGCGCTCACACACGATGGATCCAATAGACCAAATGGCTCCGTACCAAGCTAAAAGTCACTTTGTATGGGGGAACTAAGAAGCATAGGTGTGTACGAGCCGGTCCGACTAGGTTTTCGACCAGTCCAAAATTCACGATGTTGAGCCACTAAACCAAGATTAGACCTTCATGTATATGGAATTATGCCGGACTCGCCGTGTGTGAGCAATCTCCTATCCTAACCCCTATCACTAGTTGCTCAGTAGTCGAATGATAAACTTCATTTACGGTTATGGCTTCTTCTAGCGGACGTGATTTTATCCTAGAAGTAATAGAAAAATATGTGCAACACCCGTGGGTTTGGCAGCTAAAGTGAAGAGAAAACGCGCTCTGGACAAAATTCTTTAATTATTTCGAACAAAGGGTCCTCAAACGAGTCGAGAAACGGCCCAAAAGAAGTTTCACTCCACTCAAGATTCCTATAAACAAACAGCAGAGAAAATTAAGGAGGTTTTAAATTAATCTTTACTTAAATAGATATCATTTCTATATCTGACTACTGGGTCAGACCCGGGAACGGTTCACGTGACAAAACCCTGGTGCTTTAACAAACTGAGTTTTCCTAGGACGTCCAGAACAGTTTCAAATATATTGGATGATATGCCATTTGAGGAGTAAGAAGCAAACTACCGCACTTTTACAACTTGTTATTTTTCAGTTCCTCTTACGTATACCCACTTGCTATGTACCGAAGTCTAGCAGTCAATCTCTCATGAGGGGTGAGGGCTTGCCTCAATCGTGTGATTTCTCTTGATAACTGGGGTGACCCTTTGGAGCAACGCATTCTACGTCCTCCCATCCATTCGTAAATAATTTCGCCAATCAGCAGGCACGAGCAAGTGTGCTTCAATCAAATTTAAATGAGTCAATTGTTTTCTAGCTGAAAACCGTTATTTTGCCATTTGGTTTCTGATACTTTTTATAGACATAAATGTAAACTGCAGCACCAGCAGGGAAATTACATGGATGTCCTCAGGCCAAATGGATCGCATATGGGGTCCTTAGATGTAAATACCACAATAATCCTGGGATAACGTGGCCTCCATGTTAATCTTATTCTTACGATTCTTTCAAATTCAGCAGCTCTGAATTATTTTTCGCAACTTCAAAAAATATTTCAGAGAAGGATATCTTTGAATGCTGAAGGAGTCTCTAAAAAACTCAAGCTTTAGAACTTTTCCTAATAAAGGAGCATTGTAGTAGTAAAGTAAATTTTGAAATATTTATGTGTCAATAATAATGTATTATATTATTTTCACGATAGGAGCACAATATTGATAAGACCTGTATACCTTGCACCAATCGATTCGATAGTTACAACATAAAATTTCTAGAGAACTATACCCTCGAAGTAAAATAAACTCTCCTCAGTCATCGATAGGATAGAAGCGCCTCCACCCAGTATGTGGTCTGGAAGAAACTTCTACTGCGATGGCGAAAACGAAGTCGCAAGTGATCACTGATAAATAATATATTCATCAAAAAATTGTCAATTCTATAATACACTAGATTTTTAAACAAATTTTAGATATACAAGCAACTGTAGTACCTACAGCCAGTGACATTGTGAAAGTTGAATGGAGGTCAGCTAATTAGTATATAATAATTTCAAAAAACTCACTCCAAATAGGAACAAAATGAACAAATAAATTTAAAATAGTTTTTCAAAAACCGCCAAAATCTAAAACTATTTTATATACAACGAAAAGACAGGTACAATGAATTAAATAAATCTTTTAAATTGTAACAAAGTTGGAAAAATCAGATCTTTCAATAAATTATAGATGTAACCTCGTATATATCTTTTAGGTTACAAAGGTCTAAGATACGTAGTTTCTGATAAACTGCAACGCGATAACATTATTTAAACTGTATTTGTTACTTATTTTAGATTTAGAATGAATGAGGCGTGTAAACAATGCATTTGTAACGATAAACAACCTCTAATTTATATCATGGTCACGAAACTTCTGTGGTAACTTTCTATACATCGAAGGTAGGTTAAAAGTTTAATTATAATACCATGGTGAATGTATAAATCAACCGCAAAACCACCTGAAACATAAATAATAAAAACAATTTACCAAAAACTTAAATAATATGTCTAACAATGTGAAAGTAAACACACCACTAGAATTTTTGCTTTAAAATACAACCTCTTGCCGGTTTTGGGATGTTTGCTACATCGTCAGGAGATGTAGTTCTTTGACATTGATAGAATAAGTGTTTTGTAAACTTGACAAACAGTAAATGTGTATTGTGCTATCCTACGTATTTATTCACTTCAAAATTCTTTTAATTTTTCAAAACGAGATGGCACAATTCGTATTTGTATATGTTCTCCCTTTTAACAAAACGAAAAGCTCCATATTTGGTTTCTTTTAATCTCAAAAGAAAGATCAACCGAAATTCCAAAAATAATAATAATTTAAATACATTTTCGCATGCTGCAGACATTAGAAAATACTGTGGGCTAATCAGTTAATTTTTTACTAAAACATAATACGGCAACCAGCTTCATAGAGAAAATCCTTTGCAACCGTGGTAAATAGTTTGGAATATACACAGACGCTAGGCTTCTATTTTATAATTAATCGGCGCATCTCTCCAAACGTAACGAGCTAATGACAGTTCTAATAAGAGTCAATGAGAAAGATTCTAGATTTTCTGGTATTTCAATTTCTCAATCTATCCAGAGCGGATCATTCGCACCAAAATGTCTCAAAACTTGCTTCCACGTTCGGTGTTTCGTCACGTTACGCAAAAATCCGAAAAAGCCCATCTCATAACCTCTAGAAATCCTGCGATCATGCCCCAAGATGTATTTGCTAACTTCACCTGACTCACCCGGAACATCATCGAAAACCTCATTCTTAACATCTCTCATATAAAAATCCCTTTACCAAGTTAACGCAGCCGTCTTAGCAAAAAATTTTTTACCTGAAACAAAATAAAAAATAATAAAATAAAATCATTTACGATGAGTGAAGAAGATGCATCATTACAGTATGTACCAGCCTCTGAGACAGGTAGAAACAATCACACTTCACGAAAATCCCATATATCCAATATCGTAAGGAAGTGGAATTTAAAATTTGACGGATCCATTGATCCTATCTCATTCCTCGAAAGAATCGAAAAGCTACAATCATGTTATGACATTCAAGACAATGATCTATTACAATGCTTGCCGGAATTACTCAAAAATAAAGCAATATTATGGTACAGAAATAGCCGTGATGACTGGACAACATGGGATAATATCACTGAAGCCCTAAAGTCAAATTATTTACCTCCAAGATTCGGATACAGACTTGAGGAAGAAATCCGCAACCGCACCCAGGGTCATGATGAAACGATCAGTAATTACATTGTAGTTTTACAAACATTAATGTGTAGACATGATAGAATGGCATTAATGGACAAAATAGAAAGATGCTATGAAAACTTAAAGCCAGAGTATAAAACTTATATCCGCAGAAAAGACTTTTCTAGCATAACTGAGTTAATAAATATGGGCGAAGAATATAAAAGTCTTCAGATCCAAATAAAAGCATTCAAACAACGACCCAACCCAAGTTTAACATATAATAAAGAAGTAGCTTATGTACCACAGTACAGCCAAAAGCGAATAGCAGCGATGAGCCAACCGCGAACAGAAAACAAAGTTTACACAGAAACAAAGAAACCCCAACCCCTGATGAGCAAATTTATCCCCCGCCCAGAATATAGCTCAAACAATCACAGAAATAGAGAAGTCCCTCCCAAGAAAAAGTGTGTAAATTGCGGAAGACAAGGTCACGAGGCACAACAATGCTACCAACGACCAAACATATACTGTTACCGATGTGGAAAAGATGGCATAACCTCTAGAAATTGTAACTGCCAACCACCAATAAATAACAGAGATTCTCCCGCGGCACCATTAAGTAACAATGGCGAAATTATAGACGAAAGACTTTTCGTACAAACTTCGATACAAGGCAAAACCTTGCATTAATTGATTGTGGTGCAATAAAATCATACATAAGCCCGAAAGTTGGCCAGACATTGAAACCAACTGAACAAATTGCAAATAACGGCCAAGATATTATCCTTGCCAATGGAACCAGAGTTAAACCCACAGGAATGTACAAGGTTGATATTCAATTAGGTGAACCTCCAAGGCAAGAACAAATTATTGTAAGCATCCTAGATAATTTAACCACCGACTTAATATTTGGTATGGATTTTTTAATAAAAATTAAGGCTACAGTAGACCCCATCAAGATGATTATGGAAACTAACCATGGTAATATCCCACTAATTCACCAAAGAGGAC
>JAHWXV010151926.1:0-10209 GCA_024586415.1 Phrixothrix hirtus
ATATATATATATATATATATATATATATATATGAAATATATGAAATATGAATGCAATGCTTCTGTTCCAACCAACATTGTACATAACATACCAAGAGACCTATTAAATTCAGGAGGAACTGTTGCAGCAGAAACTATTACACCAATCTTGAGCTAACAGATATTCCGTTAGTCAACAAAACTCATTATATTGGTACACTTATGGTAACTGACTTGGAAATCCCTCAGAAGTTTGTAACCTGTTCCTGCCTCTTGGGGTTGAAATAGGGTTACTGATGCCAAGGGGTAGCTTGCAAGTCGGAGGTTAGGTCCGGAACTGCACTAGGTTGCTTTGGAAACTTTTCATCTAAAACTTACTGTACTCTATTTACAAGGCCTTTTATCAGTGTGAATTACGGTTTACAGTTACTCGAGCCGGTTAAGTACTTTTAATTGGTTTTCAATGTATATGTATGCGAGTCATTGCTCATGGTACAATTTAACTTGAACAACTCTATTATTTTAAGTTGAACTTTGATTAATTATTAATCCCAGTTTCTATAATGACAATCGTAAAATTATGAGTGTACACCTTTCAAAACTGTTAATTATACTCGTAACCTTTTGTTACAATTGAAATATAATTTAGTTTTAATTAATCTACCAGTTGTAATGTATTCTTAATCAGAAATGTCTGTATGATAATTATTTTAAACAGTATGTTTACCTTAATTTTGTAAACTGTATTTCATATGTATTCTTTCTAGGAGTGGTTATTTCATTTTAATTACTTAAACCCTTAATTTCTTGTAATTTTAATTATTTAGTAACAACACAATTCAACTAAAAACAGTATTTATTTAAGCAATAAACCAGTAAAACTATGTACAAATCATTTGAATATTTACAGGTTTCATTAATTGAATTTTCTGACAGCCGCTTAGTATATTTTGTCAAACGTAGATGGCATGACAATGACCTAGTCTTTAATTAATATCTTGGTTTTAATACTGATGGGGAAGTTATAGATCTCAAAATGGCGTACGCGGTTTGCATCGAGCTTGTAATCCCGTTGTTTGTACCTTTAATACGAGTGCAAGACAAATTAGGTAATTCTCGGATAGTGTCCAATTCTTCATAATTAAGCCAGGGTTTAATTAAGGGATTATGAGTGAGCCAACATTGCCTTCTGCGGAAGTTTCAATCAGCAATGTCTAGAGCTTTTCCCCATTCTATGGACGGGGTCGGTTATCTAACTTGTTGGATAGGTAGGACTGCTTTCATACAATCCAATAAGTATTTATTTTTATCAACTATTATCCACTAAATGAGAATTGCATAAAGTGTACTTAATTGAATCCGAAAATGGGCGATGCAGGCTAACACACGTGAAAACTAAGTCTTTTAACTGTTAACAGATCGCGCTGTCTCGTTGCGTTGAAACACTACGATCAGTATCAAAAGTTTTGTCGCTTTTTCTTTGATTTTCTATTTTACCCAATTTGAACGGAATTTAGCAAAATGTATACGTTCAAAATCACCGCGCTTATTCCTGGGGGTAATTCTAACCTATTTCGTAGATTTGAAATGATTTTGCCAGCTCTGGCAGTAAAATAGAGCTCGCTCGAGGTGTTTCCTTATGCAAAGGAGAACAACTCTCTCTAAACCGGCTTCAAACGCGTGTTTAAGTACCAAACGGCTATCACCAAACCCAAGGTGAAATAACTTTCTTTAGGACTAACTTCGTTAACTAAAACATTTTGTAACAAATTGGTACACCAATGTATGCGTAATTCAAGCGTTTATGAACAGTAAAAATATCAATATTAGAACTGTTTGCATTCGCTTGGAAATAATAAAAATAATGATACAGGTTTAATTAAGCTAATTAACGTTGCTAAAAATTAAGTGGCATATGACGGAATACAATAAGGAACCTTTTCTGTGCAATTAAATCACATTTCATTAAAAATAAAGTGGCTAATATAGTTTTAATTAGTATAATTTCTATTGACATGCAAAACTACGATGCACTTATCTAATCACATTCTAACACTTGTGGTTTTATATGCATAAAGTTCAAACGCCTTAACCTACATAAACAAAATAACGTTGACTTGAGGTCAAGAATCTTGAACCCTTTTGATTAACACAATATAAAGAATTGAAATACATATCGGATCTTAATACTGATTAACGCACTGGTAATTAAATACAAATGGATAAATAAACTCGGTAAGCGGTAATTATACAAATAATAATTAACGCAAAATAAATAATTATGATAAACGGTTATTTGAAAAGTCAGTAATTATACATATGATTAATTGAAAATATATATACAGGGTCTTAACTAAATTAAAAATGGATACAATTAATGAACCTATACCGTCTAACGCAGTGGAGTTTATGCTTGTAATTAACTAAATTAATTACGTACGAAGAAAACGCACGGCGGTAGTATAGGTTTATTACAAGTTATACAAAAAAAAACTAAACAGAGACAAAGTATTTGGAAAAGAAAACGAAAGAGGTATTTGCGTTTTGAAATGGAAAAAGACAGGGATGCCCTTCCTTTTTCTACTAAACATACTACTGTAGCTGTGGATATACAGCAACGTGCTGCAGTTATTCAAAATCCAAAGGCAATAATAGGGTATAATGAAACAAGTCCTTCAATTGAACATTCTGGTCAAATGTTGAGTTATAGTTCACCCTTGAGAAATTTTTTTAATTGGTACCGAAAGCTTGTTATAGAATTTATTTTAGGAACTCTTCTGGTAAATTCTCTTATAATATACAACCAGCTTGCAGATAAAAACTAAAAATTATAGATTTTCGCGAAAAAGTGATAAGATCTCTTCTAGATGGTGAACGACCAGACAATCTAAATAACGCTCAGTCAATGCAAACACCGACATGGAAGTCAGCAAAAACCACAATTTTGTTAAAAAATAAGGTCTTTTCGACAATTCCAGAAAATCCTGTAAAGGCTACTATGCAAAAAATACAAGGAAGAATATCCATAACCCGTGTAAAAAATGTAACTTATTATGGTACATGTGATGACCCCCTCATTTTTGTTTGGAATGTTATCCTGTACATATAAAGCAGTTAAGAAGTTTTTTACATAGGGACTCTGCCTCCTGTTATTGTTTGATCAGTGTAATTTTTAAATTTTCGCAATAAAACGCAAAAATATAAATTGACTTTTTTTTAATATTACTTAAATTAGTCTAAAACTCGTAATGATATGCGAGACTTGTATACTATAGTGGTCACAAACCATTACAAAAGCTGATCTAACTAATACGGCTGTCAAAAAAAAACTAAAATTTGGCCAACTATGGGGCGGTCGTAACCGACCGCCATGGCATGTAAAGCTTTGTACCCAGCGGTCGTATGCGATCGCCATGGCAGTCAACCTGATAAAAAGTAAGGAATCCTTTGAAGATAAAATAATCGTATAATAATTGTAAACCATCCTTAAATAATATATAAAATCTGTTGCTAAACTATAAATGATTAAATGCATCGTGTATAATGTCATTAGTAATATAAATTAACCTTATTTTCATATTTTTCATCTTATTAATATGTAACGTTTTAAAATTTTATAATACACCTGAACTTTTGAGAACAGTATAATAAATCACAGTAAGTGAGCAGATATACAAATTTAAAAATTATATAAAGTTTGCCGATGTGCTAAAAGACAAAAATTATTATAAATTTTTAAAATTTAATTTCTCTTAAGTGAGCATTGCTAGTCATCATGTTATTGAATGAAACTCAATTTATTAGAATACCAGCGATGACAGTTTTCACACACTTTTCATGAATTACCTGGAATAAAATAGAATTTGTTCTTATTTATTTATTTTGAAAATCTTATTTTATTTTCATTAATTTGAAGTACTAACTACTTGGGTTAATAACAAATTATTTTATAGACAATCTCCTCTATAAAATTTGATGGTATTGTTATTTTTGATGCTATTTGAACTATATTGATCTTCCATAGGTAGAAGTATTAACTTCTGAAAGAACTGAAAATAAAAAGTATAAAGATGCCAGTTAACTCGTGGTGCGTTTTAAACAAGACAATCTAAAAATATAGAGGAAAAGTGGTCCGTTTTATTTCGATAAACTACTTGTAACATTTTCATCCTTATATCGCAATTTAGCACAAATACGCGTATTTCAAACAAAAACTTTTTCAAATATTTATGTGCTGCGCATTAGTTTCCATCAACTGTAAACATAATAGCAATAAAACATTAATTTTCATCCCATAGGTGATCTTTCTGACTCTAAAGCCCCATCTACAAGAAATGTTTTACCGTACGTTTAACTAACACAAGTGGTGGTTTATTTTTAACGACCTCCGAATTTCCGGAAACATATGACGTTTTACCGGTGAATCTACAAATGCGCACGTAAAACGCAATGAAGCTTAAAATAACTTAGCTGTTATAGGGATAAAATTGTGAAAATTTGTAATAAAGCCGATCTATGTGTTCATCGCGATTTCATCAAGCAGTCAGCCTATATCTTGGTTGACACCAACTTTTAAAACGTAAGATAACATACCTTCCAACAATCATAATTGTACATTAAACGACTATGTTACACAAATTTAAATTTCTATTGTATATTATTTTAATGACTATTGAAATTGAATAATTAAAGCAAAATCAAATTAAAAGTAGAAACATTTTAGCTTGCTAACATATGAAAACGGTTCAGTACAAAACTTCCTTCAACTTACATAAAGTACATTTTATTGTTAACATAAGGGTAGTTGCGCGCTTGTTTATACTCTTTTCTTAATAAACCGTACAATAATAAACTTCAATGCTATGTCTACAAAAAGAAATTTCCACTATTATACATCAATAATTTATAATAATTTATAGCTAGTGATTCATATATAATGTTAATTTGATTCTCATCACCTGTTAAAGCATGTTTACGTTTTCATTGTCATTGCGTCCACTAACAAAATATGGAGATTATATATTCAAATTTAACAAATAAAGATTTTAACTGTTTTGAACTGGAACAGATTGTTTCCACTAAAAAGTACCTTCAGTCAAATAATAGCTTTTATACGCTTTACTTTGGGATTCCTTAAAAGCAGAGGCGTTTATTTTAACAAAATTGCTGTTAACATAATTTAAAAGTAATTCCGATATTAATTGCTTTTAAAGGGATTACAGTATTCTTAGAAACGCTTAAATTAAGACGATAAATTAATTTTAGTTAATAATGTTTATAATGAGTTGAATGCCTTTGTATTTGGGATTTTAATATTTTTATTTAAATAACTTTCCATAAACATACTGGACACTAAAATCGATATTAATTGCCATAAACTGCGATAAATATATCCTTGGTTAAAGATTGCAAAAAGTTTCCTAAGTGAAGCAACAACGCACATAGCATCGAGAAATAAGCAAAAGTTCTGGAAAGTTTTAAAAGCATTTTATAGTATATCTACTATTTACTTTTACACTAAAACAAACGAAAGATTCTTAATTTTAAAACAAAGAACGTATTATTGTTTTTCTTATATTTCCGGTGGTATTTATAATTGAAACTTTTTCCTAAGACTTACTAAGTTCGCAACGTATTTGTAAAATGATTTTTGGTTAATACTGGTTTGTTTGAATTCTCATCACCATAATTTAAAAAAGTTCAGAACGCGATGTTTACGCATAATAGGCTCTTTTGAGCAATTTATTTTATTTTAATGTAATTTAAAAGTGAAATATAAGATTCGATATTAAAATTAAAATAATGCTTTTCAATAGAATAATTTTTCAAAAGTTTTTCAAATTATTTGAATTCAACAGCGGGTAGCAATGTACCACATATCAAGTGAAAAGTAAATGCCTGCGTAACAGATTACAAATTAGGCTAGTAAATGAAAATAGTGGCTTTGCAAATTATAAATTACCTTATCACACTAATCTTAAAGTTTTGAGCAAGATTTATATGTAGGTAACTGAAGAAACGTTTGCCAAATTTCGGAACTTGACATTTACTAATTATACATTAAATATAAGCTTATTTAGAAATATTCGCTTTGGAATCATCATTTGAAATTAATTATAACTGGTTGCAAAATATTTAAATTTTTATTAGCACATATTATTAATACTAACTTCGAAACAAAATTATTCTCAATAATATAAGTTAATAAGAGTAAAACTTTATACAAAAATCTTTGACTTACTTGAAAGTTTGACGTAGTTTGTAAACTATCACACTAAAGTTAAAAGTCGTTTTATTTATTCGTGCACACCATTTATATCCGTAATACACAGAAAAGCACAAGCGAAATTAATTAAACCTAGAGTTTATTAATTTATATTATCACTTATTGGTTTCCAAATATTTCGCGAAATTTAAAGGAACGCGCCGCTGTAAGGAATGAAATAGAAGCGCCGAAGTCACCGGCGAATTTGAACTGAAAGCTTAGATAGAGCTTAACGGTATTTCTATCCAAAAAGCTGAAGCTTTGTTCACATGCGCAACTGGTCTCTTTTACGCCGCCGCTGAAATATGTAATACTTTATTTAGCTGTTAAATGATCCACATTTGTATAACTTCCTCATCATTAGGTATGAAAATCAGATTTATTTATTTGATTTTTAATTCAAAACTTTATGGTTTCTAGATCTAAGATTATTTTTACATTATTGGAAAACTTCACGAAAAATATAATGAGCAAAGTTAACAGGCATAAAAAATCCTATTTAAAATAACGAATTGAAGCAATAAAAGCTCTTAGCAATCACATTTTATGTATAAATGATCTTTATAATAATTACTAAAGGGATAACAATAATTTTATTAACACTATATAGGTTACATAAATTTTTGCCTAGAGCATATTATGTCAGATAGTTATAGGTACTACTTGTACAAGAGGTATTTGAAAAATACTTTTACAAGTAATGTACTCTCAGAATAGAAAATATATATAAGAAAACAGTTATCTGCGCTAACTTAATGTTGCCGTACTGCTGGAATAAACACCTATTAAACCACACAAATTAACATTACAGCGATGTACAAGCAAACACCAGTAAATTATTATTTTTTTTATCCTGCAAACCCGATTTTTGCGACTCTATAATGATGGGAAAGAATGAAATTGCAGGGATAACCGTGAAAATTTTCTGTATTCGAATAGGGTGAAAATAAATCATTCTATATTCTCGTTGACGCTATTTGCCCTATAATTAATGTGTAATATTGAAGGTTATTATAACAAATATTAAGCCAGCCATCTTTCTTATGTAGAGTCCTTTTCTGATGTTGGCTCAAAATGTTATATACATCATACAGGGAAAATGATTTTCCCGCCTAGGTACATAAATTATTAAACTGCTAAACGTTGAAAGAATTACTGGGAACAAGTAAAGGTGCACGAAATTCTTGCATGTATAAACAATAATATATAGATAACTTATAATTTCATATGTCTGTACATTTAGATGTAATTTAAATAACTAAGATAATTTCAATATTTTACAAGTTATAGGTTTATTTTTATTACATTTGCCTACAATTAATATAAGTCTTGGTTCAATTTTAATAATACTGATAATTATTATAATATAACATAATAATTTGCTAAATATTCTATACAAAATCGAACATAAAAGCTGTAAAACTTTGGACGTTATAAAGAAATCAAAATTTCTTTAAGATGCTTTGCGTTTATGTACCAATCAATGAAAGTTTAAACCTGAACTTACGAAAAATTTAAACCCTTGTATTTCTAAATTTATACTTTGACACTTTGCATGTAAAAATTTTAGAGTAAGCAAATTTTACGTATGTAGGTAAAGTTTCATGGTGGCAGATGGACATGCGATCCATAATAAAGAATATCACGCCTAGCAATATCTTTTCCAGAAATAAAACAGAAATGAAGTTTAGACTAATTTTCTGGATTCTATTATGCACCATACAAAAGAATTAGACGTATATTTGTGATTTAATACTCTTCAGCAAGAAACATGAAGCTCAAAATTTGCGAAGAAGTATGTTGTAAAACTGAAATTCCCAACTTAACGTGGGTATTATGAATTTGTTCTAAATTATAAGGATTATCTTTAACAACAGGTTATTTTCGTGGATTCTAGGATCCAGAAGACATGGATCTTATAAAATTAATTTAACTAATTCCAAAACTTAGATATCTTAAAACAAAAATATATCACAGTTTATAAAAAATTTAAATTGCTGAATTAAAAGTTAATCCAATTTCTTGTATCCCAATTTGAAGGTCTAAGCCTTGCTTTGATAAATATATTTAATTTGTTTACTAATAAAAACTTGGAATCCTACAAAGTAGAAGTTTCCAACCTTATTCCTTCCTATAAAGGTAGTGCTCTAGGGATTGAAACATTGAACATTAGCGTTTTAGTATTTTAATCTTAATCTTGCTCTAAAATATATCGAATTGTATTGGTATAAAAAAACACAATAGCTATTTATACGAAATCGTATACATTTTGTCAAAAATTAAAAGTATCCTAATGATTTATGCAAATTAACTTATTCTACGAATTTATTCAGAAATTTTGATTAATCGAGACGACAATCAACGAATAATATAATTAAAACAAAAAGCCTAATCTGAAAGTATTTTACGTTTTATTAATAACTTACTAGTTCCGAGATAAGAAAATTATCCCCTCACCAGAAGAATACTAATAACAAATTTGTTATAAGTCTTAATCAGGGACGTCTTCATCTAATCGGGCCGGGAGTAAAAATTACTCTACCTTTTTTATGTTTGTATTACATTTTGTGGTATAAAATCCTGAACATGCAGTATTTTCTAAGAAACAAATGCTATCTCCGCGGCCCCCCCATGCCTCATTAAGGAGTTGCAAATTTTGACTAATATCAAGCCAGTGAACATAATAAAGTTTTTACTTAAGAGTTGATATGGTTGGTGTTCAGCAAGTACATAGTATTGAAGGGTTTGCTTGTATGGGTTCTAGTTTGTGAGAAATTTATTTGCAAGATTGGGAATTTGTCCAAGTATATTTATAGGTGAGTGGCGAGATACGTTATAATATTGGTTGTTTCATTTGCATGGAATGTTCAAAACACTCATGCCTGATCTGTTTTAATAACCACCATGTTTATTTTGTTATTCTTCATATCTAGGTTCTGACAATTGTCTAATTTATACAAGTAATAAAGAATAACGTGCATTTTTGTAACTACATACTCGGTGGTTTAATATTGTCCATCGATACTGCCAAAACTGAGAAGTCGTTCAGAAATAAGTGTATCCTTTATAGAATTTTTTTCCTGAAAATGTGTAATAAGGGAAATGGATGATGATTATTGGTTTTCTATACCTTTCGAGTACTTACAGATATCAAGTTCATACTTTAGACGTGAACAAAAAGCAAAGATAAATTAAATTTGCTATTGGCAATGTGCCAGTTTTTCACTTATACTTATATATCATTAAACAATTCCTAAACATTTTTATTAAAAGTGATTGTTTAGATGTACCCGATAGAGACCACAATTTTTAGTAGGCAGGGGTATTATTGTTGAACTTGTAAGCTGTAAATTGATAAACTTCATCAGTACTTTTCGTGGCCTAAAACTTTGTACAAAATATAATTATACAAATACTATGAGTTTATAGTCTCTAATGTTCATTACAGCTCTGTAATAAGTTATTGTCATATTCGTAAAATTTGACATTTTGTATTGTAAAATCCGTGGCGGCTTAGAAATTGACAGAGTAGTTTTTTTACAGTGCGCGTTTAAAGGAAGTAATTTTGTGAAAAAATGGAAACTACTCGTGAAGGTTTTCGTTGGATTATTTTATACAATGCTCAGAATCGCCTCGTTTAACTTTTGGAAATGAAGCACCATCAGAAAAGACTGTTTACAATTGGTTTGCAGAATTTCGCCGTGGTTGTGCGTCCGTCAGTTATGAATCTCGTGAAGGTCGACCAAAATCGGTTGTGATTCCAAAAAACATGGATACTGTGCGCAATTTGATTCAAGAAGATCGGCATGTAACATACCGTTGAGATACAGGCATCCCTTGGCATCTCGCAGACTGCAATACATTCGATTTTGCATCAACATTTAGCCGTGAGAAAAGTCTGTTCCCAATGGATTCCGCATAATTTGACAGAAGCACAAAAATAGGCTCGTGTTAATTGCTGTAGGG
>JAHWXV010151961.1:0-22891 GCA_024586415.1 Phrixothrix hirtus
CTTACATCTACCCTTAGCTAATTTCTTACAAATTAACAATCTTTTAGAAAAATAAAATCTATACAATTAATTTAATTTTTCTATATTAGATTCGCGTTAAATTAAATTACGTGAATCTAACAGTATATAACTCAACTCTTTATAAAAGGGTATGTGTGTCTCATAATTTTTAATTTCTTTAATTATGAAAACATGACAAATACTTGACAATAGCGTTAGTTAAACCGCTGTTGTTTTCAAACTTGAGGCCAACCTAATTTGACTAACTGTCTTCTACACCTTTGATTATTTGATTTAACTTTAAGTTATTAGAATAGACCGTTTATTAAATATAACCGTGTCTGGTCTCAGCTCGCGTGGAGGAGGAAGTCTGATCCGAGTAAGAGTTCGTCAGCACGTTGCACAAGGGGCGAGGGACATCAACATCAACACGACGCGTCGCAATGGCTGATAGGGAAAGTTCTGGATATAATATATAAAATAGACGCGAATAAGGCTTTAACCGCCAAATCAATTGATGACATGACAGGGCAGCAGCTATGTCATTACTTAGTCCAGGCTGTTGACAGAAAACTTTACAGCAGGTTCGACTCAAACACTCACAGGCAGCAATCAAATATTGATTCAACCGACTGTGATAATGCGGTACAAGAAGCATAGGGAAAACTACTGTACAATTAATCCCAAAAGAAAATATCTATGCAAATTATATACAACACAATGTACCCTAGCTAGCGGTGGGCTTTAAATGGTCAGGGTAAGAATCCCAGCGATGAAGGCCAGGCACCACCCGAAAGTGTAAAATAACGGTTTAGCAAATCGATTAATTTTGCACATTGGGACATGGAATGTCAACAGAGTGTTCGAAGCTGGAAATCTAGGAAATCCAGGAAATTAAACGACTTAACGTTATCGTGCTAGGTCTAAGTGAAATGTGACGTTCCCAGTCAAGAATAAAAACATTAAGAATAGGTTCGTATACTACTCAGGGAATGAGGATAAAACTACTAGAAAGGCACAATCACCAGCAAAAAAGTTCAAGAACCTGTTACCAATTTTATCCTGCACTCAGGTCGATGATAGTCCTTCAGATAAGAGGAAATCCGGTAAACGTTAATATCAAGTTTATCTCTCAGTAGCAGATAAACCAGAAGCAGAAATACAGAATTTCTATGAAAAATTAAAGGAAATGTTTAAATCATGGCCGATCTGAATACTAAAGTGGGTAGTGGCCGATTATAAGACATAATCAGAGATTATGGGCTGGATGCGCCAATGATAGAGGTGATAGGCTTATCGAATTTTGTCAAGATGGAGAGTTATGTAGATCCAATTATCCCCACAAATTACTACTAGACAACACATACAACTTGGTCAAAAATCAAATAGGCTACATTATGATTAACAAAAGATATTAAAACACCACTACAACTGTAAAAACATACACAGGACCTCATATTCCTTCTGATCATAATTTATCAGTGCCCAAAATCTAAATACGATTAAAACGATTAGATAAAACGATAATAGTTTGCCGAGAGAACCTGTTCCACTATAAAACTGAACGAAAAAGTGCGTAAACTCAAAGCTAAGGCGAATGAACAACTGTAACTGGAAGACTCAGACCAAATTTGGACAACGTTAAAAATGAAACATTGGGGAACAAAGTAAAAATAGCCAAGCGAAAACCATGGATGACCAAAAATAATTTGAAGCTGATCCACCAAAGAAGACAATATAAAGACAGAAACCGAGCAAAATAAGTAAAGAAGTTGCACAAGCGAAAGAATAATGTATGATCGAGATATGTGAAGAAATAATAAGAATGCAAAGAATACATGAAAAGCAAAAAATTAGCGGAAATTAGCAAACCAAAATCACCAACCGATTAAGGAACAACGATAATCAAATTCTGACACATCCACAAGAATTAAATACAGAATGGGAAAACTACATAAATATTTTATTTGTATACGAAGAACACAATCTCAGACGTAGCAATCGTCCTCTGAAAGTAATCCATTTATCTTGAAATCGGAAAAAATTTCGGGCGTAGCTGAAATCCACATTGGGATTATTAAACTTATAGGCAACAACAACATTGTTCTATTATGGACCTTTTTTAATCGGGTATATGAAATCGGCAAACTCTCGTGAGAATTATTAATATCACTCTTTACTCATATTACTAACACTAAGAACCCCTAAAGGTATGGTAAATGTAGGTTAATTAGTCTAATGCCGTACCCATTGAAAATATTTTTTAAAATTGTGCTGTCAAATTCGCATCAAACGCATTTGATAATGTGCTAATTTTAACAAACGAAGCTATTTTGAACAAAGTTGAGTTATTGGTGTGCAAGAGGCTTAATCTTCATTTCGAAAAATTATTAAGTCTGTAGATTGTAATTTAGTTACGGTGTTGAGATGTTGATTAAAGTAAGACGATGACGATAAGACGACTACTGCTCGTGAAGACCGATATCTAAGGATTTTGGCGTTAAGGGCAGGTTTTCCACGCTATCGAAAGGTATTGGATGGAAGCTGTAGGACGCATAATGACAATGGCATCCGTATATAGAGTAAGATATTTCGCACTTCTTTCGCGCAGATCATTTTAATGTCTACCCCTTACGCCACGACATCCTACTCGCAGATTGGAGTGGTGTAATGGTCGTATGAACTGGGTGCAGGAATCGCACCAGATAGTATTTAGCGATGAGTCTCATTTTTCTTTGTGGGCCCGTGATGGACATAAAAGCGTCGGGCGTTTATGCAGAAAACGTCGAACTTTGGAACTATATGTTCAACGGTATACTGCCTTAATCGCATTAATTATGGCAGTAGATCACACCTTATTTTCATTCCAAGGAATTGATCACTGCTGATTATATAGCCAACGTGCTGGAGCCCGTTGCTGTATCATATTTAAGCCAGATAATGCTTTCTATCATGCGGCAAGGGTTATATACGCTAGGTGGAACAAACTAACATCGAGATTTTTCCATGGCCTGCATTGTTATCTGATATGTCACCGATTGAGCATGTCTGTGACATGATTAGTCGACGAATAAATAATTTAGCCGACTCTCCGGATAACTTGAATGAACTTGGGCTTCGTATCCAAAGGACACGGGATGCGCTTCCACAGCTCGATATTGCGCTTCCTTCAGAACCTACCACAACCAGTAGCTGAGTGCATAGGAAATTGTGATGGGGCCACTCATTATTAAACAGTTTTCTTTGTTTCTATTATTTTCCTTTAAAATGTTAATTTTACTGCCATAGGATAACGCAACTCCTCTAAAAATTTAAATAAAATCTATCGACCATTAATGGTGGTGAATTTTTGTATTAAAAGCAGTACATAAGAGAAGTAAAGACTAGATGGGTAATGAACCATTTCGATTTCGCAACGGATTTGGGACTAGAGGTTTCATTGCTCTCATGCAAAAGCATAGGGACCAGAGAAAAGACGTCTTCGTATGTTTTTATAGATTACGAAGTTAAACTTATGTTACATATCGAATAGAGTCGCAGAAAAAACCTAGACTCTAATGATATAATAGCAATCCAATGGTTGTACTGAAACCAAAATGTAATGGTAAGAATAGTTGGAAACGCCGATGACAAGTTTGCGAATGTTCTTCTCCCTTTCAACCTCTATTCGAAGGAACTTTTTACAAGAGCACTAAAAGGTACAAAGGAAGATATTAAAATCAACAAAAAACCTGTCAATAACATAAACTACGCTGACGGTATCGCAATACTGGCCGACAGTGAAAGTGAACTGCGAGATTTACTTGATAGTATACGAGGGCGGTCTAATAATTAACCGATTTCCAAGAGATGGCGCCACTAATCATCGAATGTATATCATTTCTGTCAAATACAATCTGTTACTAGGCTGCATGTACATTTTTAGCGCTATATGTATTTTAATATATGTTTGACAACCATAAAAATCGAACAACCTGTGATTGTGTTAAAATAATGGATAGAAACGAATTTCCTTTGATTTCCATTGATTAAGAATTATAATTATTATTTGCGTGGAAAACCGTGAAAGAAACAAAGGAAAAGCTTGATAAATATTATGGCACATCTACTCCAGCGAATTCAACTGTGGTTTATTGGTTTTTCAGAATTTAAACGTGGTCGTACAAGAACAATTAATAAACATCATTCAGGTCGACCGATCGAAGTGACCACCAAAGAAATTATGGATAAAATCCATGATATCATTTTGGAAGATATACAAGTGAAAGTGAGCAAAATAGTTGACATCGTAAACATCTTAAAAGAATGTGTGGGTAACATTTTGCATGAACATTTATATATGAAGAACCTGTCAGCAAGATGGGTGCCGGATTTGTTGACAATCAAAAAAAACGCAAACGTGTGGTCAAGCAATGTTTGGCGATGTTTCAACTTAATGCAGATGAATTTTTGCGTAGATTCATAAACCTCGATGAAACATGGATCCACCACTACATACCTAAAACGAAACAATGGGTTGAAGCTTGTTCAAGTGCACCGAAGAAAGTAAAAGTGGTTGCATCAGCTGAAAAGGTTTTGGCGACTGTTTTTTGAGATGCACAAGGTGTAATACTCAGCGATTATCTCAAAACGCAAAAAACAATCACAGGAGTATTATGTGGCATTACTGGACCGATTGCACGTTGAAATAAAGGAAAAACGACCACATTTGCCAAAAAAGAAAGTTCTTTTTCATCATGACAACGCACCAGCTCACACAGCATAGAAAACTCAACAGAAATTGGATGAACTACGTTATCAATTGCTTCCCATCCACCATATTCTCCTGATGTAGCTCCCTGTGACTATTTTCTGTTCCCAAACCTGAAAAAATGGCTTGGTGGAAGGAGATTCAAATTAAAAGAGGAAGTTGAATAAGAAACTGATGCATATTTTCGAGGACTTGATAAATCGTAGTATAAGGATAGCCTAATGAAATTGGAAAAACGTTAGACTAAGTGTATCGAGCTAAAACGAGACTATGTCGAGAAATACAATGAAATTTTGAAGAAACGATTGTGCTCTCATGTTCAAACCAACCATTTATCAGACTACCCTCCTAGTTGCAGGAGACCAATGGAGCCTAAAAATGAATGTAGATAAAACGAAAACATTGATTATTTCGAAACCCGGTACTGTAGCCAGCGACGCATCAGAATGTGGTCAACACATTCAACTAGTATCTAAATTCAAATATCTGGACTGCTGGATATCCGAGAACTTGGATTCAGAAGTTGAAATAAGATCTAGAGTAGAACATTCATTCACATAGACATTCATGAAAATAAGATCATTTCTTGCCTTCAAAGAAGTCAATCTTACCTTATGATATAGAATGGCCAAATATTATATACCACGGAGGTGTGGTCGTTGAAGTAAACTCATTACGCAGAACTGGGAGTTTTGAAATGCAATTCTTCTGACGTATCTTAAGGATTCCTTGGATAGATAGGGTGCGCAGCAAAAGTACTAAATAGAATGCAAAGAGATTAAAAATTAACTGAAAATATTAAAAGACATATCATCAGAAACCCTGAATATCGATTATTCCAGCTCTTATCATGGAAAAGGTAAAAGAAAAGCGAAGACAAATATCATCATGACTCAGAAATTAGAGAGTGGACTGGAATGGACCTCCAGACATTGATTAGAGTAGCTGAAAATAAAGAAGGCTTTGCTAGCGTTATCTCCAACTTCTGCTAAAGTGAAGACGGCAGATTAAGAAGGAGAGTTTTAAAATATACTGAGTAAATAAAGAAACAAATAAAAGTTTAAATGCAATTTCCTCAATAGTGTTCTTTTGTGTTTCTTGCATGAAATACCATTTATCCATATAAATGTATTAGTGCATGTAAATATAATTTAGATGTCCACAAATTTCTCTGCAAATTATTGCAGCTTGAGGGAGCAGTTCTTGAAATGAAACGTGCATGAACCAAATTACTGCTACAGTTACAACGCTTTGAATACATCTGCTATGAAGAGAAGACTTGGGATACATATAATTATGTTAAATTCAAATCATACTCGTACTTATTAATGCAAAGGTCTTTAGGGAAGATATCAACGTAGCGTAAATTTATAAGATATTACTTTATCAAAATCTGTTGGAAAAACTAATTTCAAAAGCGCCGGATTTATAAATCCGCAGAGCTTTCATAAAGTTGATATTTTGATTTTCTAATCTATCCTGTGATTTACAACCTGTCAAAACTTTTATTATTGATGTATTGTTGTAATACCTGGTGGCGGGTATTTCTATAAGAAAATCCAATATCATTGTTGATCTTTTCTTAAATTCATTTTCGAGTTAACTCTTAAATACATAACCAACAAAAACACGTCTTATAAAGCTGTCTACTCTTTATCCTTCCGTCATTACCAAAAACTGAAGTTTCACGCAGTGTAAGTCAAACTGACGGTGCGAGATATAAAGTTATGTACAGCAATGCATTCCTCAGTGCAGTTGACGGCGAACACCAGGCGTCTGACATTACACTACGGTAGTTAGACTGTGACATGCAGAGCACGTATTAGCGGTAATAAATCACATTCCTTGCAGCAGT
Source organism: Phrixothrix hirtus (assembly GCA_024586415.1). Taxonomy (NCBI): domain Eukaryota; kingdom Metazoa; phylum Arthropoda; class Insecta; order Coleoptera; family Phengodidae; genus Phrixothrix; species Phrixothrix hirtus. The sequence continues at coordinate 6,606 of JAHWXV010151961.1, forward strand.
CAGTATAATATCTGTCAAGTATGATAAGGAGCATTCATGTATGTGATAATTAGTCTTGGCTGTAAAGAGCAGAACAGCAAAATCGTGCATCTCATCCAGGAATTGGTCATTGAATTCAAAGACTTGCTTTATATGTTCTACTACCAACGTTAACTGGGTATACAATATATTAGGAGAGCATTGTTTTAACTCACAATATATTAGCAGTCGGAAACCGTATATGACTACTAGCAATTCTCAATACACCTAGAGCGGAAGTATTTTAATTTCATTTCAATACTTAACATTAAATTGATTCATATATAAACTACCAAAAAATATTGGTTTTACTATTTCCTTAACTTAAAACCTCGTTTACATTAGAAATCCCGGTTAATAAAACACATTTCTAGATTCATCAATAAACAAGAAGCTTAAACAGTTGCATTAAAACATATACCTTACACCTTAGAATTTATTTACAGTACTATTACAAAAACCATTATTGCAAAGTCATTAAAGAATAAAGTCAACATACAAGGTGATTTTAAAACCCACCGATATATTATTACATGGCACTATAGAGGCCTAACTATCCATTAACAAGAAAATCCCATAAAATAAAACCTTTTATGCAAAAAGTTGAAACTGTCCGCTGTTTGAGAACTGCCGGAAAATGTATATACAAATGAACATGTCTAGACGGCATTCCAATTTTAACTACTGCAGCTATATTTATCTATTTGTGTAAAACAAGCCATTTTCATTTTTAGGATTCGTAAAAACTCGTAAAGAATTTTTTATTCTTGTAGCATTTATAAACACAAAATCAAAACAATTGAACTGGCATTTGTTTCGTTTAATACACTTCAGAATCAATGAACATTTTCCTTAGCCTTCTTAAATTGCAGTTTGGAATAAAATCAATATAACGAGAGCTGAGGCACTTATGTGCCCTTTTACAAGAAATTTATAAAATCTTTGTACAAATTGCGTTAACGTTTTATAATAGCGCAGAAATCGCCGATTGCGATAGTAAAACATAGTTGTCTATACATTTTTACACAAACACGACGTTCAACTTAAAACTAAGTATAATTACATTAATAAACACAGAAAACTAAAAGTTATTACACTTCGGTAATGAAAAATATAAACACTATTGTTTAAAAGCGTGTGACAAAACACAAAAATCCTGATAATTTAATATTCCATGCAATGATGTGAACGCAAAACTATAAATGAAATTAATATACCCGAATTATTTATTTTACTGTTTTAGAATGACGTAACAACGGTGTCATGTGTTTATAGTTATTCACTTAAAACGACACGTTCAGTTGTCCGCTATTGCAGTGGCTTTCAAACAACTCTGTAGCTTTATTTTAAAAGAGTTTTTATTTGAAACAAGGAATTTTTTAAAAAAAAATATGAAATGATGTTCCTCCTATGAAAGACGCGAATTTTGAAAAATTCGGCATATATGAAATATCAAAAGGTGTAATAGATATGTGAACAGTTTAAAGGCTTCTCACCTAATTAAATAGGTAATATTTATGAAAACTTGTACTTTCAACCAAAGCGTCTCAGCACCAGCATTCCACTGGTTTCACCCTGCGGGGCCCATCAGTGCGGGGTCGCTGGACACTTTGGCTGAAACACAAGCTCCCTTTATGATAATATCTTACGATTTAACTGATAATCCCCACAGCGCAGGTGCAAGCGCTGAGATACTTTGATTGAAAGTTTACAAGCATTTATAAATTTTTACCCATCTAGTTAGGTTATACAAAAATTTTTGATGAGAAGCCTTTAAACTGTTCACATATCTATGACAGCTTTTGGCTTTTACAAAATTAGCGTCTTTCATAGGAGGAAACCTCATCTTTTCATATTTCATATATTGATTACTCCTAATTAAGACCTATGGATGGCTATGTCAGTTTCAAATCACTTTAAAAAGAACTTTTTCCTCTTGATTTCGAACAATTCCCTCATGTATGGTCCAAGTTTGTCGGTAGGTTTTAAACTCACCCTATATACTTTGTGCAATTTTAAATAATTTGTGTAAGTTGAATTGTGCACACTACCAAGTTACATTTATGGGCTTAGGCTTGGAGATGAAAGATATATCGTGGCACTCATAGCGTTGACTGCTACGACAATTTCATCATGTTTTTCAGATTTAGACGAACATGGCGATATTCCAACCCCATCATTTCGACCTTCTTATGCAAGGAGACATTTTTTAAATTTTTCCTCGCTGAAAAATATCAGCTTAAGTCGCGCCTGAACTCACGTTTTTTGGACTTGAAAGCAAATACAAAATCTGCAGAGCTACTGAGGCTCTTCTTCAGCATTCTAATATCAAACATTTGTGTGTTTTGATTTAGCTTGGTCATTATTTCGTATACATACCAATATTTCGTTCAAAATTTGTTGTGCTCTTATAATAACAAGTACCCTTACGTATTCAAGATTTTGTGATAAAGTGTTACAGTAAGTTTTGATTTTTACCGACACAATTATCATATCACCTAATTTTTTTTTAATAAAGTTTTACCACACTTTTTTCTATCATTTAAATTAATCAAATCTTCGTTAGATGAGCAAAGCGATACTTTGTATTGCGCCCTCTCACATTTGTCATGGCTTTAAGTTGGTGCTACATGCTTAAAATTAAGTTACTAATATTATCCATGTTCAGAAGTTCCCATTCTTCCGCTAAAGCTGCTGATAACGCATCTAGTGTCCTTGGTGCTATTGGCCGACTACAGGCCGGTCTCTCCAGTATGGTCCAGACGTGCTCGATCGAATTTAGGGCTACGGTTCATACTATCCAAGATAGAGTGTTAATACTCACTTCTGGCAAGTATCCGCTTACTGATCTGGCTACATGCCACCGAGCACTATGATGCATTAGAGGTAACGCATCATCAATAAACGGCTCTATTGATACTACTGAGCGTTTAATCGGATTCCGCCCCACACAATTATCGACTCTCCACCAAAACCTTCTCGTGGGATTATGTTGCGCTGGTCTATACCATAATCTCAGACATCCAAGCACGACTCATCAGTAAACAATCGTTTTGCTAGTTCTCTTCGTCCCATGCAATATGTACCTGAATAAATTTTAAGTGATCATTTCGATAATGCAGTCGCAGCTATTCTGACACGTAATACGGCTTCGTTAAATGCCTACGTACTGTTCTTTCACTAATTTCGACGTTACTGATCTTCTGTAGAAGATTACAAGTTTTGGAATGGTCGAAGTTCTATTGCGGAGGAAGTTAAGAATTACAAATCGATAATCTGCATCCATAGATAGTCTTCTAGATCTTTGCGCTCTTCTTCTTCAATATTGCCCAATTTCTCTATAACTCTGAGACTTTCTGGACACAGTTGCGTCATTAACGCCCAAGTCTCTTGCGACGTACCGTTAAATTCTCCCGTCCTCTAACAAAGCTATAATTTTCGGGGAATCGTAGTTAATGATATGGTATGTTTCACGATTTGTTGTAAGAAATACTCAGTATGCACAAACAACGAAAGCAAATCAAGAAAAATTGAAAAAATTAAAACAATACATAACATACAAAATATCAAAATGCGAACTACAACGCAAAAAAATTAAAGATTAATGGATATTTGAAGTTGATTTTAACACAGTTGGATATTGCGATACTTAAATGCTAAATAACAAGTACAACTCTTCAGTTATTAACAAAAACATTTGGTAACATTTGAGGTCATTAAGGTCTCAGTCATTTGTAAATACGTAAATTTTTGAATTTGTGAAGATTTTAAAGTCACATTTGTATAAAAACTAGCGCTAGCACATTGACCTGTTCTAGGTTCGTATAGCTTAATGTTATGCGTTAAAATTAATCGAAAATATACATAGCATTAAATCAGGTGAATGAAGATCGACTACCTACCCAATGGAGTCGTGTGTGGATAAGAATTGAAATGATGTTCGAACACATATAAGTCGCAATAGGAATAATTTGTATGCCGCCCACTCTTTTATGTAGGAAACTAAAGGGATATTTCAGAGCTGTAGTGAAGTTGACGCAACCTGTGCATCGTTCCTAAACAGGTCTGACCTAAAGTAGAACTTCGGCAATTAAACACAGCTCGGAATACCATATAAAAATTATTTATAAAGCTTTATATGGTAATTGAAATAAATCTGTAATTCATCTGAATGGAAGAAATTTTTTGAATTCCCCTGCTGGCTTTGTAATTATGAAAGAAAATGATATTTCGGTAATTTAGCTTGTAGCAGAACTGTTAAGAGTTCCACAATATCTATATAATGTAAAATAAATACTTCATAAATGGTCGAAATGTAAGTTAATAAAATATACACTAAACTTGATACATATACGAGACAAGCCCCAATAATTATTAAAACTTAATAATTAATTACAATGAAAAATTAAATTAACCATTTGAAAATACATCATTTAAGCTATTTATCTCTATGTCGCCAATCTTTTCTAAAAACTTTCCCAGCGAGAGGCAAGAGCAAACCTTCCTTCCTGAAGAAATTGTCCACTTAATGATTTCTACTTTATCATCTGAAAACTGTAAGCCTTCGATCAGTCTGCACGTTTAAATTTTGGATCTGTGGGTTAACTTTTTGATCTCCCACTTTTTTCCGTTTCGAAACTGAGAATATTATACTGAGATTTTCTTTTGTCACTTGCCCTTTATCCATAAATTTCAAAAATTTCTATGAATTTCCATAAAAATCGAATGAACACAATTAGAATTTTGTCTAGCAAGAAATAATGGGTTCCATCTTGAACAACTTGTGACACTCACAGGGTGTGTTCCTCTAGCAACAAGCACACTCTGTATAGTTCATGAAAGCAATAGAGATAGCAGCTGAGAAAAAATATTATATGTGTATATCAGAATAAATGCCTACAAAAATTACATATAAAACAGTAACGAGAACTAAAACGAAGGTTATGATTATAGTTTTTATGGCAATAACATTGTTTATTAAAATTATAAATTAACGTACGAGTGTACTCTAATTTCATGCAAGCAGAAATTAGTTGACCAATAAACAACCTATAATTACTTCTACACAAATTTAGATTAAGCTAAAGTCTTACTAGCGTTAAGTAAGGAGTTGCCCCGAACACTTGTGATAATTAGTTTAACAAAGGTAATAAACATAAAAAAAGTACTCATTTAACGCTAGATATTCAGTAAATTAAAATAAGGAAATAAAATAACTTACAGCGCCATTTGCTTCAATTCGCTACAGATTAATTAGCCTGCGACTGATAGACAGAAAGAACTCACCCAAATTAGGTAGCAGTGAATTTCTAATTTTTCAGAACAGCATCTAGGGCATTTCTTTGATGATAACCATGAAGGCGCCAATTTCTTCAACAAAACGTGGACATTTGGTACACAAAATTCGGCGTTTAGAAGAAATATGTAAATTTTTTTTTCTACTATGTGTAGCTAAAGTATATTGTGAGTTATTGAATATGATACGTTATTTAGGTATACATCTAACAAAATCCTCTAATAGCGATAGAAAATGAGGGATCTGATCTAACTTATTGCAAAATCAGTTGCAGATGTTAGCTTATAATGTCGGTTATCTAAATAAAATGCTTACTAAAATTACAATTCCTGAAATGTTAAAACGTTTTTGTACTTAGTCAAATAAAATATTTGATAACAATAAGCAAAGAAGTGTATTGTTTAAGAAATTGGCAAATCATGCTATTAAAACAATTTGCACATCTATAAATGGTTGGCCAACGAGCCAATTAATTTAATAATTAAATCTAAAATTTACCAATCAAAGTAATCTCTATCAGAAAGACGAAGGTAATTGTATTCAAATTCTATAAATTATCGGCCATTCGCTCCTTGACAAAATTTTGAAACGTAAATGAATCAAACTTTAGAGTCCTTTGCTCCGAAATTCTTAAAAATGTTCCTTGCAGAAAGATTTGCTTGTTCAAAATTACTTTTATGTGAATAATATTGTAAATGATTCAGAGGTAGAAGGTGACATTTACTCTGTCATACTAGTAATATCTGCAATTCAACGATAACGGGCAGAATTAGAACCCACAACAACAAAATTCAACATGGACAGAAGGGAAGACCAACTATCGATGGCCTTAAAATTTCTTGAAAATAAGGATACCGGAATTCACCATTGAATTTGACGTATAAAATGATCATTACTCACCATTTATATTCACATTCTAAAAAATTAATTAACTATAGCGGTACACGGGATTTTGCGTCGTTCTTTGTGCAACCTGCACTAATTTTTTTCAAAAGTTGGTTAATTACTGCTCTTTACACAAAAAGGTTACTGTTCGAAAGGAGAGCAATAAAACTTCATCCGTTTACAATGATTTATTTCAAGGGTGAATTATTTAAATGCGTTTATTAGATTGTTAATATTGTTCTTACGTTATAAAAATGTTCGTTATTTTTGAATTCGAAAAAACCTTTCTAACAATTCCCTTGACATTTCGTTTTATAAAAAAGTGTACATTAGTATATTAAAAAACAAGTTTCATAAGACATGTTTTTATCACACGAGCCTCGCTGATGCGAGTTTTCTAATGAACGAGTGTAATAAAACGTCTTACGCAACGAGTTTTTATACTATTTTATCTATTTGCTAAAAATTTAGGAAAAAACACACTTTTTTGACATAATTGATTTGCAAATTTTAGTGATTTTGGTGACATTGGCGTTTTGACATCTGAATATGAAAATTTTGTTAATTTTATATTCGATTTTGACGTTTAATAAGGTTAATTACTAATGTTAGCAAACTTTTAAAATAATATATTCCGTGTTAAAAAGAAGGCCATTGTGAAACGCAAATGGATTTCGAAATAAGTTAATTTCGATACGCAAATAGATAAAATAATTTTTATTTTATATCTTTGATTTATGGTTATAATCGTATTGTTAAGGTCTATAAATTAAAATCTAAAATGAGAGTCTATTAAAACAGTTTAAAATTATACTAACATAAGCAAATATTTATATACAGGGTAATTTCAAAAAATTATATGTAGATACCAATGTACGTGTAAAAACCAGATTTTAATATAAAATATTATTACAATAAAATATTAAATAATAGCTATTAATTTTACCGTTAATCTTTATTTACTGTTCCCGTATGCATTAATAATAAATTATTTTATAAGTAAGCCTGTAACGAATTCTCAAATTAAAGGTTTATTATCTGTTCTGTTATATATTTCTGTATTAAAATTATAGAAACAGCTAGTAAAACAACATAAAAATGAATTTAAGGATCGTTGATAACAAAATATTTCAATCAAATATAATAAATAAAATTAACATTCAGTAAATAAATACATCAGTATTATAAATAAAGAAAAGTTAATTGATATAACACATTATTAATTAAAAAAATTGTTAACTAATTACAAAAAGGTCATCAAACAATACAAGAACGTTGGCTGTTAATATATTAAAAATAAATAAAAATACTAGATTGCGAAATTCCTATTAAAAATTAAAAATAAAGAATTTCAAGAATTATGAAATAAATAATAGTTCAATGGATTATTACATAAATCCACCTCTACTAGTGTGATAAGTAAATATTATGAATTAAATCAAAGAATGATACAAGTATATACATACATCTAGTATTAAAAATTTAAATGTAATAAAAATCAAAATATTTAGGAACAAAATTAGTCAAATAGAAAACTACAAAATGTAGAAGTTAGTTATAGAAATCATGTAAACTGTAATTGTTAGGACTAATTAATAGATGCCCCTACGTATGTACAAACTTAAAGGAAGAATTGTCTTAGATTAATTCACAGTAAATTGATTATTTAGTACTATACATTCTTATGTAATTGCAAGCAAAAATTAAAACCTTCCCCGTCTCTACACTTAAATTAGTTCAGAATCTGGCTGATTCTATACTTTTACTCACGATTAATTAAATTCTTTCCTAAATACTTGATGAAAATCTATGGGCCAGTTCCAAGGTTTTGAATAGATATTAATCTCTTGTTATCAGTTTTTACAAACTTTTTCCGAGAATTTTTACAACCAAAGCTCCATTTCCTTGCTAACAGTTCTCGTAAACCTCTAGGGACGGCATCCGGAGAGTTTACAACATAACCCAATCTTCGTGCAAATAGATTTTGCAAAAGACCTAAGGACCATTTCCGAAGTTTTGCAACCAGTTACCACGAATGTCTTAACCCCTAGGTAAAGTTTAACCTACCCCCTTGTAAATCTCAGATAATAATTGTTCCATTAATAAGTAAACACAACAAACTCAAACCCGCAAAGCTTGCCGCATGATAGAATTTTGTTAGAACGCTTGAGTATAGAATGAAGCAATAGAAATAAATTGCATGTAATAAGCACATATTTAGGGAATGTAAATAGAATTTTATATAGAAACAATACGCAACGTATAGTTTTGAAAATATGTTTTAAAACCTATTTCGAATTTAATTTAATTAATAGTTAAAAGCGAATTAACAAGCAATGTAAATAATATCTAAAGGTTAAAATGAAACCGATGCATAAGTAAAGTGAATATAATTATACAAATACGCCATAAATTAATAAAGCATCTAAGATTACAAATAATGTACAAGTGCGCCTGAAAATAAAGCTTATATAATCAGCTGATCCGAATCCAGGACAATAAATGATTCGATTGAGTTACGCTGCATGGCTAAACACCTATATTTAGATAGCTGAATAAGTCTATAATAGACACACATCAAATAAATATAATTTCGTTAACTCCAGAGTTGTCATAAGCAAACTATTTGAAATTGTTTATTGCCAACCTAATTTTTAGCTATTTATTAACAAAATGTTAAAAGCAATTTTTCTTGCTACAGATTTTGTATTAATAGAATCTCGATTTGGTTTCCTTGTGAAATTAGTGCAACAATTATTTCTAATTTTATTAGTGATTTGTGTATGCTTGATATGCTTTTCTTAGATGTAAGTCGCAGATAAAAGTGGGTGTAATTCGGAAGGCATTATCAAAACAATTCCTATCATCTGTGTATTATGTTCATCCTACAAATGATTTAACCTAATTTTTTGAAGTTTAACATCTTTCTTCAGCAAACACATTATTAAGCCCCAAAAGATAGGTGGTACCTATTGTTCCCAGCGACAACGATTTCTTTAACAAAAGGGCCACAGTTCGTAGTTTGTTATCATAATATTGAACTGCCGCAATATTTTGTAACCGAACCTTACTCGAATTTGACGTATGACTTAATGCCAAAACTTACATAACTGTATGTATATCTTCTGAGAATAGAATATGTTTCTACGAAATGCTGCAAATTTTACGCACACCGCAATTAAACTATTTCGAACGCGTTAGATCTCTATTACACTCGAAGCGAGTTTTCATTCAGTTAAGGTTAACTGGTAAGAGGTGGGTAATGTAATTCATTGCAATAAATTTTATGAAAGTTAAGCGCTTTCAAGAAAAATAAAATACAAGTAATTATTGGAGGTGAATAATAACAATTACGAAGTACCGGTCTGGTCAAATAAAATAACAGTACTGTTAATGTATAGTTAATTAATATCCATATTAATTGTTTTTACTTCAACTATTTCAAATAGTGCGATTAAAGAGTTAATAAAGTTTAATTTTTTACCGAAAATTTTTCCAATTATGATCTTCCGTTTGAATCTGTTTATTTGTTAATTCTAAATTTAAAATTGTATGCTATAAAATTATTACAATTTTTTCGTCTAGACGTACTATGCAAACTATTTATAGCTGTAGTAATATGTCGCCTATTTAATTCCAGATTGGAATAATATTTCCAAACACTTAATTTTTCAGTATACACTACATTAAGTACAATTACAGAAGAAATAGTCCAATTAACCAAGTTACGTGAGATTTCAGACAGTTATTTGCAGTCTACCAATACAATTTTATGTGTACTGACTGTGAGTACCCAAACGTTTACAGACATGCACAATGACTCGAACACACCGCTGCCAATTAGGATTGTTTATTAAGTACAAGCCAAAATTTAAATTACACCAAAAAATTTATTACACTCCGGCACTAATTTGAAACATTGAAAAACATCCGAATAATATTTATTAACTGATAATGTAAACATCATTAAATGCTGTGCGTCACCATTTCAAAATTTAACGATAAACAATCTCTTGCTACAGAACTAAAATCAATAATCGATTTCGAGTTCAAAGAACCATTAGATAATCAATTGTTTTTCGGTCGATGTAAATAGTTAGTAAATTACTGTAAATAAGCCGATTTTATTAAAACTTAGACTTGTAAATAATCAATGTGCATATCATTTCATACATTTTATTTAATAAATTACTCTAATCCTTATAGTCGGTTTAATGAAAACAAAATTCTAAATTCTGTAAACAATAAAGATACAAGCCTTAAACTCAATAGTTTCCATTTAAATGACGCTAAGCGTCATTTTAATTAAACAGTCACTGAAAATCCTAGTAATGAATAACAAAAAGCAAGATTAAAATCATTTGTAAACATAATTTCGCGTCAATACGGTGTGCACATTAAAACGTTAAAACCCATGAATACAAAGCGTACCGACAACAAGTTATAAAGACCGAGAAACAAAAATTAAAATATACGAGGTAGTTTCGAAAAACAAAAGTTACTTTAACGCTACCAAGCGTTAGCATAATCTAATAAATTCTATCCACGGTGCAAACTACCCTATCCTCCTCTGACTGTCAGTTACTCGGCAAATCCAAAGTGACCCCCAAAGCAGCAGTCACAATTTTAATAGTCATATTACATGTTGACTGGTAGGTCTAATATCTAAGGAGTTGCAAACTACAATTTGAATAAAATTTAAATTTATTATTTTCGATATAAATAGCTGTAAATATTTTGTGTAAATTTAGTTAGATTTCTGTGGTAACTTTAATATTAAATAAAATCAATTGTAATAAATTCAATATAAGATTTTTACTCAATTGAAAATAAATTCAAAGAATAATCAATACAGGCTGGTCTTGTAGATCTTGCTCACCGGACTAAAGTTACTGAAGACATTTTTGGCCTGTTAAAATAAAAGAATATATCGTTGCTTAATGAATTTATTAAAACCGTTCTTTATGCATTTTAGTAATTTTTGTGCATATACTATGGATGCCGAATTTGAGAATTTTGCTTCTATCAAAGTGTGTGGATCCCAAATATACATTGCACAGCTTAAAAGTAAAAAACCATAAAGGTTATTGGCGAGATCGTTACAAACTTTCAAAATTGTATTTATAAATTGTGTCCAAAAAAATACATGGTATTTGTCATAATATGATTTTACAAATTGGCATGCCATTTTTCGTTTTATCTTAGTAGTTCGTACACAATATATTTATTTAAATCAATGCTACAAGAAGCATTTTCACGTTAGATAATCTTTACTAAAGCAAAGATACCTTTAAAGTGTCTTAAAGTTGTTTTACAAACGATGGTAAATTAAAAGGAAGTAAATAGGTTAACACGTTGATTCCGGAAATTTTAAGGTAGTTTTGTTTCGGATGATCACATGTTGTTTATTACCTCATTGTTCATATTTGTATTAGGGGGCTAAATGGGCAAATATTCCACTGCAAAATCCGGAGATGCTTGTACTAAAATCTAGCGTTTGTGAAATGTGGTTTTTTGGAAATGACAAAATGAAGTCAAAATCAAGTACTTTTGAGTTTGCTCAAAAAATTTTGTATACAGAGTGCATAATAACTTCTCTTAGATCGGCAGTTGTAATCGCAATCGTAATTGTTACACGTCAAAATATAAATTTGGAGACCCGTGGTTCGACTCCTAGCCGAGCCCAATTTGTTTAATATGTGTTTAAGTCAATTGTGAAATAATAATATAACTTAGTGTGCTCTATTAAACTTTAAGCAAAGTGAAATACAATTTTTTATTTTTATAAATTTTCAAATATAAACTAGAAAAAATTATCGAACCAAGGTAAAAGATTGCTTAGTAGTAAATCGTTCGTTTGGCTTTACATTTTGCTCTTTTTTTGTATTACTCTAGCGAATTTAGTTGTAAGTTATGCTTAGATAATTTCAATTTTTTGGTTTATACTTATTTGGATGAGTAATCAATTTTTCATTTGGTAGTTGTGCAAATGTGTTTCAAAATAAAACAAACTTTGAACGTTACCTCTGTACAAGGACAAAATGTGGGACAATAATTTTTTATTACTAAATATTGAACTTTTTATTTTTTTACAAAGTTGAACTCATTAAAACTGTACTGTATCTCTATATTAGTTCAGAATTTATTTTTGATGTCATGTTGTCTGATAATATCGTATTCTTCAAAAATGCAGTTTAACCCTGTATTAATAGTCAAAGTAATTTATTTAATTGTTAATGCAGACGTGGATTTTGAATTAATCCAAGCATTTTTAAATAAATCATTCAAATTTTGGACGTTCAGGATTGCTACTTTGCAAAAATAGTGCATGCCTTTATTTTTAGAGAAATCCTATTTACTGTGTTTAATTTAATTAAACAACAAAAGATTATACAATCAGGCATACTAATTGATAGTAATAAATGCCTAATTGATATTTAAATATTTTAAATTATGGACATTTATAAATATTAATAAAGGGTGCTAACAGCAAAAGCGTCTACTTCATATCATTTAAGTGTGCTCGAACAGTTAAAATTGTTTGTTATCAAGTTTAGATATCATTGTATTGTTCTGAATTCGAGTCTGTCTTAGTCGACCATGCCACCGCCCCTTGTGGTGACATTGTTCAAGTTAAGGGTGATTTGTGTCAGGGCCGCCCCTGCCCTGTCCTGTCTAACTCCACATTTACTTCATGTCTAACTCAACTGACATGGAATTCCATTTCAAGTGGATTATTTTACTGTTAATGCTGACACTAAATGTTATTACTTAGAATAAGATGTAACAGGAAATCAGATAAATTAATTACGGAGGAAGCATTACTTGACTTATAAACTTATAAATATTACTGCTTTTAACCTAACCGTGATATACACTTCTTTTTGAGACAATATGCTAAAAACAAATTTTCAACTGTAATCTTAAATTGAAAAAACCTTAATTTAAAATATTTTATTTGTACGAACATTACTTTAGGAAAATCGGACGCATATTAAAAGTAAGAATTAAGAAGCATAAAAATGATATGTTGATTTGCCACATTTAAAACTGTTAAAAATAAACCAAAAGAATGTTATAAGTCAAAAGAACACTGCTTTTATAAACATTAATGTTACTAATTGCACTTCAAATAATGTTTGTTATCTGTATCAGAAAATTTTATGTATTTGCCTGTGTTTACTATTCTATTTATGATAAAAGACATTTGAAGTATCTTAATATTATCTAATTTTGTTCTTGATAATGTATATCGATTTTCCTTCAAAACGTTGTATTCAGTTTGATTTTTTATATAGATCCCCTAAAGCGTTTTTAATAAGTTTATAGCAAAGTTTATTGCTGTAATTTAAACTAACCACTTGGCTGAAATTTTGTAAACAAATTTCCTACTTATCGATTCATTTTATGTAAACATTTCAAAACAGGTTTACAGTAATTGTACCTAAACATTTCTAGAAACTATTTTGGAAAAATTACTTACGTTACTTTGGTATCGTTTGCTACAGTACCTTTTTTTTTCTATATATGAATGTTTAAAAATTACTTTAAGTTATCCATATTCCATTTTAATCTTTTTTAGGTATTCTAGAATAACTTCTCTAAACTAAAATATATTTCCACCTACTTGAATTTTGCAGACCTTAAAATGTCGACTTTTATGATTTAATGGCAAACACAATATTATGAAGACCTTGCACATAGTTCCTTTGGTTTGTATTACAGTCAAAGTGTTAAAAATTATTTATTAAACCGATCAAAACTGTTGGACTTTCTATTTACAATAACGTATTCACTCCAGCTAAATTACACATTTTTTTGCTATAGATATTTGTCTTTATCTGTGCGCGTGTTAGGTTGTAAATAAATAAAATAAGATTAATGGAACATTTATTTAAAAAAATAAGTAGAATATTAATGGTACTATAGTAATTAAGATTTTAAATAAGATCGTATTAATCTACAAGTGAATAAATCAATCGATAAGAATTACTAAAATTTAATAGTCCAATATTGACATTCTATAAAAATTAAACTTACTTGGTTTTCAATTATATTCTAAAAAAATTAAAATAACCGGTTAAATGAAATAGCAGGTATTTCAAAGGATTCTTACGATTAAATTAAAAGGTAGTTTTTCTTAAGTGAATACCCCTGAACAATTTACAACTTTGATAAAGAATAAATACAATAATTATCTTTGTATAAATATGAATGAATTTTATCTATTTGTACGTAAGGCTGGTGAACTAAATGGTTATCTAATTTACATCTTTTTACTTTGTTATTTATACATGCATATTGATGAACTGGCCTTTACTGATTTAGATTCTCAGGTTACATCTATTCTTCGATAGCGTTTTTCTTGAATCAATTTTGTGTTCTTGATGCAGATCACATTAATTATACATGTTAACGGTCGACTATTAATTAATTCAATGGGTCGGATTTCACCATCACGATGCTGTAATTGATTGGTCAGTTAAGCAGTCTTGTGATGCGGCCACTTATACGAGATTATATTTATGTGACGCTTTTGCACAGGGTCTAGTTCACTTGATAAAACACTTCTTTAACGGCAGCTTGATGAAAAAGGCAGATGTTTGCCGTTTCCGGGTCTTTTGTGAAATTATATTCCATATCCAAAATAATCAGATTATTATTGTAAGCTTTACCAATACAATTTGAATTGTTTAGCCGTTGGTTAAAGTCCTCATAATTATTTTAAATGTTCCTCCGTGACTTTTATAAATCTTACCTGCTTTAGCCTAAATATTTCTATTTTTAGGATTTAGATTTACAAAGGTGTAGGCATTTTATTACTAAAATTAATATTACCTAGCCTAATTTTACATACAGGGTGGGGCATTAGTGCGTGGGCCTTCCACAGCTCCGGTGCTATTATAGGTAGAGATTTGAAATTTTCACGAAGTATTAAGGAGATAAATGTGCACTTTCCAAAATTATTTTTAATTATATAGGGTGTTCTAGAAAAATGTGATACAGTGGAGTTCAATTTTTTAAATAGAATACCCTATATATTTTTGCTTTATGGTATGACTTTTAATGATCATTATTCATATTATAAATCTTAGTGATATCCAGTTAGTCGTTTTAAAGATATACATTTTTTTGTAAAATAAACTGCAAGTGTCGTCATCTCATTAAAAAATCACCACATATACAAATATGAAGTTTAACAAATTTTACTGTAGATAGCTATTACTGAAGATTTGGAGATACTTCTGTTCAAATTCCGTGCTCTTATTGCATACAGAGTATCCAGAATTAATTTTTAAAGATAGACAACTTCAGACACAGTTTTCTCAATTTCTTCAAATATGTATATTGTTTCAGGATCTGATGCAAAATTAAATTCTCCGTCAATTGATATGGAGGTTCCCTATACCCATCTTAAGTTATTTTCGAAATATTTAATAAAATTTAGTTACCATGCTCAAAGAACACACTTATCTCCAAGACACGGTGTCCTAATCAAGGTTCCATAGACAATATACATTTGTTCAACTTGTAAAATATTATTTGCTATCGTTGTGAACGTGTTAGTTTGCTAATATTTATTTATAACTTAAGTGCTTTGACGTAAAAATGAATTTTACTAAAGATGAACTTGTGGATATGATCTTTATACCGGCCGAGGCTGAACGCAATTATTTTTTGGCGAGCCGGATATATCACCAACGTTATTCCAACAAAAGAACGCCTGGCCCGAAAATTTTCACAAAGTTATTGAATCGATTCGTAGAAACTGGAAATGTTGCGTATACAAAACAAACTAGAGCAAAGACGGTATTACACGAAGAAAAGGAACTAACTGTTCTTTTACAAGTTTCAGAAAATCCCCGCTACAGCCAACGTGACATAAGCGTAGCAACAGGTGTAAGTGAAAGATCTGTTGGACGAATATTTAAAAAATATAAATATCATGCGTATCATATTCAGCTACATTTTGTAATTGGGCTAGGAGCAAAATACAGGAAGATCAGGGTTTTTTTGATAGAGTTTTGTTTTCTGACGAAGCCACTTTCTATAGAAATGGTTCGGTTAACCGCCATAATTTTCATTA
>JAHWXV010151977.1:0-24096 GCA_024586415.1 Phrixothrix hirtus
CGAGGGGTGGAAATTGACGAAAGTTAATTAACGGAATTTATCACTTACTTGGTGATCTGAAGATTGCGTTACTCTCGGAGAAATCTGAGATTACAGATGGTGGTCTCAGATATTCACTTAATCGTATATATAATACAACCTTATCAGGATTAAGCCCTTGGGTTCCAATTGACAGGGAGTTGAAATCGACCCTTTTCTAGAAATTCGCCCTAGGCAGAAATAGATCAAGCGGATACTAACTTAATTCCTTAAATCGACATACAGGTACTTCTCAACTATTCTTTTGAATATCCTGACGACGCATACTTTAAAAGAACGCAGCTTTACTTGTTACTTGTGAAGTGAAGTCTTTCTCCTTGAAATTGAAGGGGAATACGAGAGGGGTCAATGGCTATTTTTAAACTTGTTGGCCTTCAAGCGGGAATTGTTGAATATGTATGTTTATTTAAAGGAATGCTCTTAATTTTTATAAAACGTAACTTAGGATTTTGAGCATTTCACAATTGTTTGTGAAATGGAATTATATTATTTATAAGGTTACAAAGTAATTTTGGCATAAAACTAATATTGACACTTTACCAGTTGGATTTTATTAATACTACGAGGAAGTATATATCGGTTGTTTTCAAATAAGCGACCAAAGTAAGTCGTAATATTTTCATATGCGCTTACAAACTATATCAGAAACAGTACTGGCAATAACAATTACAATTTTTTTATCTTTAAACATGTCCACACTTGTTTTGTTTATTATCGTTGTGATATTGTCTAATTGATCCCTGGTAAATCACATATTGTTTTATATGTATACTAAACAATTTTAATAAAATTAATGACACACTGCGAAATACGTCTACCCCACTCGCTATACATATATTTATATTGCCAGATAACTAAAACAAAGACACTCCCGAAATCGTAAGCAATTAACTATTTATCTTTTCATTTTAATTTTTCATCAGTCTAACCTGATTGTGCAAAGACTTGCAATCCATTAGGTATTTTTTGCCTTTCCACAAAACAGACGTTCTTAATTACCACCACGGCGACGCGATTCTTTTGTTGGCCGTCTGTATTTGTTACCTCTACGTCACAACTGTATTGACCCAAATGCTTTTTATAAGGAATTTAAGTGCTACACTGTGCAAGACTTCTTTGCTTGCTCTTTTCGGTTATTCCCAATTGACTTCAATTGACTGTTTCATATGTGCGTTTAAACAAGTCTACAATTCTTTAAATAATATATGATTTCGTAAAACATATATGAACAACTTTTCTGTCTGAACTTTTATTCTTTCAACACGAATATAATTAACTAAATAATGCAATATTTAGTGTTTGTTACCTCTACGTCACAATTGTATTGACCCAAATGCTTTTTACAAGGAGTATAAATGCTACACTGTACAAGACTTCTTTGTTTGCTCTTTTCGGTTATTCTCAATTGACTTCAATTGACTGTTTCATATGTGCGTTTAAACAAATCTACAATTCTTTAAATAAATATATGATTTCGTAAAACATATATGAACAACTTTTCTGTCTGAATTTTTATTCTTTCAACACGAATATAATTAATTAAATAATGCAATATTTAATGTAATTTTATAAAATGATTCTTTAAAAACACTATACGAGCTGGATTAAATTAGTTTACTACATTAACTTACATATTCATTGAAAATTACATTTTTAGATGATTCACTGCCCTAGTCAAACTTATTTTAATTATTTATATATAAGATGATGCGTAAATAACGAATAACGGTGACTTATATACACCCCGATATGAAAACAACAGCAAAAGCTGCTACTGTACAAAATGATTCCAAAAATACAATATAGTCGGTCTAATTAGCTAGTTAAATAATTAAAAAAGGACAAGATTAACAAATGGATTCCAGTACACACTATTTACAACGTAACAACAAACCAACAAAAACCAATGCCATAAACGCAATCCAGTAGTTTAATTAATTACTAAAATCCATCAACTTTACATGACCCACCACAACATTACGTGTAGCAAGAAAATATGAACTAACAATAAATAAAATGTTTACTTGCATGACCTGGGTCTTATCACGCTGCTTTGTTTTGACTATAATTCACATGAATTCCTCGAAAACTACTGCTTTATGAAATATAGGGTAACCTACAAATAACGTTTGTTCTTTAGATCTTAACAACCTGCTCCACGTTTATGTGTACGCGTATGATTTTTTATCGCGAGGCGAACACTCAATGTAAATGTTTACTCCGAGATGCTTAGAAAACTGCGTCGGTCAATACAGAATATGCGCCGACGAATGCTCACCAGCAGCGTTGTTTTGATTCACGACAATGCCCGCCTGCACACTGCGAATGTGACACAGCAACTCTTACAGAAGTTTGGCTGGGAGCAATTAAGCCATTATCCATACAGCCCGGACCTCGCCCCTAGTGACTTTCATCTTTTTTTGCACCTGATATCGAGCCTTCATAGCATGAGGTTGAACATTTTGTTACTTAGCTGACATCACTGGCGGCACACTCTTTATAAAGAGGAAATGCTAATGCTTGTATCGCAAGTGCCTATAAAAAGATGGTAGTTAGGTGGAAAATTACATTAAAGTTTAAAGATTTTTTCACAATAAATTTTGTTTCTTTTGTCCTATCAAACGGAATTTGGTTTGTGGACGTACCCCGTATAAACTAACTTACAGGCCTACGTTGTTTATAGTTTTTCAGCACGATCGAGGAATTAAAATTAATTAAGGATTTGTAAATTTTAAATTTACCATCTAAACATAATTTAACTACAAATGAAGGCGTTGCTGTGATAAATGTTAACGGCCGTAAGAAACCAATTGGAGATTAGCGCAACCATAACTTACTGCGTTTATAAGCAACGCTTGTAAAACAACAAAAACGATCGTGCAAAACCGTGTTTGTATACAAAACCAAATGTTTAAATTCCATTTATTATTGTCACAACTACAAACTTGCGCATGTTCATTGTTAATCCGTATTTCTTAAGTTTCAGGTATCATAGGAATTTTAGTTAACCATTCGGTCTTTAATGATAAAGGGTTTGTTTCCATTTGGACCTGGTTTAACACTACAAGTATTGTACAAAAATTTAAATTCTCACAAAGGGGATGGTTAATGTTATTACGCGTTGAACTTCCAAAATTTAGTTCACTTAAAACGTCTAAATATTTTTCATCTTTAGGTTTGTTAAACTGAATATTTCGTGATAAATAAAGCGAGCATTGCAACATAATTTATTTAAAAGGACAAAAAAATTCATCAAGCTCTAATTCCTAAAGTGGAAGTTCCACTGTATTCATTTTTTGTGTCGAGTTGTTTTGTTTTCCATAATCTGTTTTGGTCTAATCCGTTTCCGTAACTTTTTAGATACAATTTGAATTACTGTGATCGATCACTTATAGGATCATAGTAAGCGATGTTTTAAAATAGCGTTTCAAATATTGATGACTGTTCTAAAGATTTTGTCGGGCCTTTCGTTTTGATGCAAGTGTCTCTTTAAATGCACGTTTACTATTTCTTTTTAAACTAATCTAATTTTTTGGACTAATTCTACATGTTCCATAATTAAGTATAACTTTAAATTATTAGATCTTGTATTGTTTAGTTTTAAATTTGTTAATACGAAGTACAGGAACATTTTAGGATAATTTTGCAAGAACCGCTATATAATCTATTTTTTGTTTCAGATATGTAAATTTATTAGATACTATTAATTCGGATGAGTAATTTGTTTTAACTGTTTCTGTGCAAATTAACTTTAATTTAAAATTTAGTGTGCGTTAAATTAACCTTGTCGTTTTTAAATTAATTTATGCCATATAATTAAAAGTGCATGCGAGTATTACCTTTTTCTTTTATTTATGTTATATTTACGATCTTAGTACTAATGCACTTCTCCTAAGTCATTAGGTACCAAACTTATAGTTTTATTTGATCATATATTGGTAAAATGGAATCTGTTGAACATCATGCTGTATTTTTCAGCAAAACCTTTGAGTAACGTCAATTTCAATAAAGCAAGCGTTGAACGGCGAAGTACCATTATTTGATTTGCGAATAGAACTATGAAAAACTATATAAGTGTATTATTTAAAAAAAGGATCGTAAAAAACTCAAAAATATATCAATGACTCATTCAGTATTATTACAATTTATCATGCATTAAAATATAGACCACGCAAATGTACTCCTTATTTTTAGTAAGGTTTTTATTTCACAAACTGTAGCATTATTATGGCCGTTACAATCCTAGATGTTAGAAACTAATCAGATAAGTTAATAGAATTTTCATCATTAACATGTAGAATCCTATTTTCTTTTTTCGTATTCCTTCATTAACATTACGGAATGCGCTATGGCAATTTTTATTAGTATACTAGTTTATTTCTTATAACATTCCATCCAATGGAATCAAAGCTATGTCACGTTTCCTTATTTATTTTTGAACAGTATTTGCAAATTAGTTATTAAAAAAATTTTCTAAAGATGCCTGCAATGTAAAATACCTCACGGAAATAAAAATCTGTCATAAATGTTTGTGGAAAAATTGTGGCTGTACAAATTTCTTTTCTTCCTGTATACTATTGAGTAACTGTGATAAACCAAGCACTAATTTAGAACGCATTCCTGTGATTGTAGTATTTTACTTTAAACAACCGCTAGTTTGTTTTTCTATAAAGTACGTATACATTTTGTAATTTAATTTAAGCAATAATTAAAATTTTATATACAAGATGGTTTTATTATAATACCACTTTTAGGGCATCAAATTAAAATACTTTTAATGTATTTTCTTATATTACTAACCATAAGCAGTGCGACCAAAACGCTGTGCAAAAATTCTTCTTTAAATATAGCCTAAATTTAGATGAGATATCTTTATTCTAATTAATCCCTCCGGCACTAGTTGAAATCTCGATTTTTAGCTTATTAGCATAATTTTTCCAAATAATAATAATTATCGTAGATATTATCAAAACATATGAATTAGCTTATATTTTATATGCGAACAAATGTTTAACATAGATTATTAACAAAATTGCTTAAGAAAAATGTTTTATAAAGATAAACATTAAACTACGTGAATTCAACAGATTTTCATTATAAAGGAATAATATTCGTATTTAAAGATTTACTTGTCCTGTTCTTTATAGCAGTTATTGTTAATATTTCATTATTACTAGTGTTAGCAATCAATTTGGGAATTTTAACGTTGCAGAATTCCAAAATTGTTCAATCTGATTAAAATTAGTTATAATTTTCTTTAACTTTGTCAAAAATAACCTTTAGTAAATTTTTGTACATAAAATATAGATTATCAACAAATGTTAGTAATATAAGGTGCCTTTTATGAACACAACTTTGTAAACATTTTTAATCTAATTAAAAGAAAATTGTAAATTTTTGCGTGCAAATCCATCATGGCTACCGGCCCATATATGCTTTACTAATGAAACGTACTTACAAACATAAATTGTTTACAAAGTATCAGTATATACTTGGTATTATTGTACATTTCGCAGTCCAGGTCCGCCAGCTGCTTTAATAAAAAGCAATAGACGCATTCCTTTAAATCATCTAAGTTTGCTTATACTCTAACATTAATGCTTGTAAGCTTATTTGATAAATATCTAAAACTGACATAACTTTGATCCACATTAATTTGAGTGAAAGCAATTTATACTGTATAAAAATTACGTTCAACTTTATGACATTTATTTACTATTTAGATTTTTAAATATTTTCACAAAATTTAAATTATACACAAGTGTTTACAAATATTAATAATACGAAATATTTATCGAAAACAATTTAACAGCGTGTTAAACCGGCTTTGTAAAGATGAAAGTTACTTAAAAAATGTTTTCAAATGCAATAAAACAAATGCATACTATGCATCTATTAAGTAAAAACTTTGTTTTTATGTTAAAGAAATTATAAACTTGCAGAATTAATAGTCACCAGAAATGTTAAAGAAGAAAATAAAACTTTTTGTTTTAAACGGTAATTATAATAATCAATTGAAAATATTTGGCGCAGTAATTTGTAGAACCACCTGAAGCTTAAATTGGGAATAACAATACTCTGGGTATTGGTTACGCGTCTAATTGTTTTAAACACAACGCAGGTCACAACTGAAATTACATGTTGGCATGGTAGGGAGTCAATCAAATATTGAGGCGCGGCCTGCCTTTATCTTCGACTGTGAAACTTTCCATAAGTGAGGTTCAGGAACAGAGTAATTGATCACAAGATTCAAGTTCTCGAAGAACCGTTTAATAACTTAAAGAATAAAGAATGCTACAATTTGTAGCTTACACAAAATAATATTCAAAAGAACAGAGATGAAAGAGATATCTGTATTTGTTCGTGTGCAATCTGCGGGCATGCTACCGGGGAGATTTTAAATGGTTTGTTGACCGCTGGACTCGCAAGTTGCATTCAAACATCAATTTAACTCAATAAGTGAAAATGCAGGCTTACCTTAACTGTAATCTGCTACAGTCGGCGATCAAATGTTGCTGAAGTAGTGGGTGGAGCAAAGCAATTACGGTTTGTGTTTTGTTGAGGGATTTTTTCATACTTTAACTAATTGCTTCTTGGTGAACACCAAGATAGTAATTGCAAAAGAAATAACACTTAACGAGCAAATAATCGAAATTAAATTTTAATTTGCTTAAGTTTAAAGCACACGTAGATATACAATTAGCATTCAAGTTTGTGAATAAGGCGAAATAAAATATTCGGATTTCGTAGAAAAAACTGGAGACGAAACAACGAATAACCGTACACGTTCACTTATTCTTTTAAACAAAACTCAGACACTAATCAAAAATTACCTAACGGGCAGAAATGTTACTTGCCAGATGTTTTCTGGACCTCTAAGGGAGACACTGGCCAAAGGCTGCCCTCAGGGAACAATTTTGGCTTCCACCCTGTAGAACCTCCTTCTAAATGATCTACTTGAAGAAGTAGTCCATACAGGCATACGCTGATGATCTTGCCTTAGTAGTGGCGGCGGACGCTAGGCGTGACCTTCTGAATTCGACGCGGGTATCGCTAGGAATTGTCCAGCGGTGGGTAGAGAAATTCAAGCTAACGATCTCTGGCACCAAAACCAAGCTCTTGGTAAATAGGTCATGACGTAGAACCCACCAACAGGGCTAAATTGCTGTATAAATGGTAACAAAATTGAAATTGTAAATAGCTACAAATACCTTGGCTTGCTTATCGATCGGAAATTAAATTTCGAGCAATAAATCAGACAAGTAACGGACCGGGCCAGGACCATCCTCTGCAGACTCATAAATCTGGCACGAGTGTCCTGGGGAGTCGACGCGATGAGATCAGCATCCATTATCTATAAGGCTGCGATCCTCCCTATCATGATGTATGGATCCAGGATATGGGGCTGCAAGTTGAGTAGCTACATCAACCAGAATTTAAGGTCGATGCAGGCCTTGGCAGCTAGGTTTGCAACCCGGGCTTATCGCACTGTCTCGGCGGATGCGGCAGATGGCTTAGCGGGATTACCACCGGTTGACCTAGTTATTGAATACAAGATCTGCCTGAAGCAAATAAGGAAGAGGCGGGACTTCAGTTTTGCTGTCGAAAATTTCAGAATTGACGATTTTCCGACAATAAGACATAATAGAGTATCTGCAAATCCGCATCGAGGATGAATGGCAGCTCCGGTGGGAGACTTCAGAAAAATGGAGATACACCTACCGGCTATTCCCAAGGGTCACCGCAAGCCTGCAATACCAACCTGGATTTGTGGGAACGCAGCTGGCGACGGGGAATGGTGCATTCCAGGTGCATATGTTGCGGGTTGGGCGGGCCCTCACGAAGAACTGCATGCACTGCTCGCAACACATAGATGACCCGGAGAACCGCCTACTTCGATGCCCCGCCTACCGCGGTCCGAGTGCTGCGGTAGTCCAATCATGCGGGCAACTTCCTACCCTCTTGGAACTTCTGGAGTTGGACGTCACTTTGTTTGGGCCTTTTCTTCGGGAGAGGAAAGGGAGTAGGACAGGAGGTGACCGGATGTGACGGGATATGAGTTCGCGACCAGTAGTGCACTACAGTTGTGAATCCAGGCAGCTGATACAAATTATTGAATTATTATTTATTTAGTTATTGAATTTTATTTATGTTGATATTTTACTTGAATCTTATTTTGAACTTTATTTTATTATTTTGAATCTTATTATTGAACCTTATTAATGAACGCTTCAAGTGATTATTATGTTATACCGAATGCTTATTTGTTGTTGGATGCATATACGTTATGTAGAGAATTATTTTGTTTTGGAAATACCTGGATGTCTGGACTACCGCTGAACTGGAATTATCGAGGCAGCGATGGGAACTAGCCAGGAACACGGTTCCGTGCTGCGAGTACGCTTCCATTTACGACCTGGAAACAGAATGATTAAAATTTTTGTAGTATTGAATAAGAAAAAAGTTTTACCTTTGTTTAAAAACCACACGTGCCTGCACATGACAATTTTAAAAATTCAAAAAAGTAATAATAATTATTTAAGAAACGATTGCAATAAAGAGAAAATAGGTTTAAACCAAATTATTACAAATAAAACTAAGGAATTCAATTCTAGAAAATTAAAGTAAAGGTTGTTCTACACGGAAAAAGTATTACCTCCTTGATCGATTTGAAAATCCGTTCTTGGTCTAAACAATATTCATCAATGGTACTCTGAAATCATATGCGTCCGTTCGGCGTCGGTCACTGGCTAAAAATGTATAGTCGAGCAGCCATTTCTTTTTCAACACAGTATATCACGCGAAAAAGCAGGGCGGGCTGAAAACCTTAATTGCAAATATTTCGACAGCTATGTGTCTGCTGTTAAAGTAATGTGCCTTATATTCTAAACAGTCTGTATTTTAAATAATTAATATTTCCGTCTATGAAAAAGTTTTACAACAAAAATTCGTCTAAAAGCTTGCAAAAGGATTGGAGTTATTTAAATTCTTAAAATGATATTAACACCTTCTGAATGTTATAGATAATATCTATTAAAGGAATTTAGGAGAAAAATGTCAGCATTACAATATTTTTTCACTCCTCATATCTAAAAAGCTCATGCTCTAATGAAAATGATGAATATGAAGTGGGTTTTATAAAGTACCATCTAGAACCCCTTCTAAAAATTGGAATTTATCTTCAATCTTCACATCGAGAATTAAAGAAGCTCATGCCGGTTAACTCAAAATAATAAAGTCTATTCCAGCTTAGCTGGACTTGGACTCAAGCAGCAACTCTGGAATAATTATTCTAGTTCACCTACCTTGCTTATTGGGCACGTTATATGCGGAATAATATGAGAAATTAGTTATATAAGTGAGAAGGGTAAATACTTAAACATGCCTTAAAATAATTATATATAGAAATTCGAAATTAGTTAATAACATCACGCACAATTGACCCTTAATTCGTTCTACTGTAAGTTTAATGTTGTTTATAACAACATTCTATCAAATTTATAGGCTAGTTTTCATTTCTGGTTTTATCGAATCATTCTTTTATTACGTTCACCACACTTTGATCTATAGACACCAAATAGGGCTGTTTTAAATTAAGCTGTTTTAATCAAAAAACCTTCAGTTAAGTTCAAATAAACTTTACAATACAAAAGGCCGTTTTATAGTTGATCTTTTTAAGGTACAAATTTCTGTAGGAAATTGTGAAAATTTTAGAAAACACTCAATACATTGGCACTTGCCTTTTCATTACATACCTTAATGACTTGTCAACAGCAATACCTCCTTCAATGGCGATTTATGCAGATAATAGCTCCCTAGTTTTGAAGTCGAAAGAGTGCTTCATATTACAAAATAGTTTCAGCTCTATTCTTACATCTTTTGAAAATTGGTTTAATACCATTCAACTTGTACTCAATGCATCCAAGACAGCAATTATATACTATTTACTAAGTAAAAAAAGGAAGCAGCTACAAATAGAATATAAAGAAAATATACTTACCATGTCAACGCATATCTCTTTTCTGGGTGTTATAATGGATGATCACCTAGACTGGAAAGCGCACATTGAATAACTTTCCATAAAAGTAAGTACTTTCGCACTTGTACTGAAGACTTTCCAAAATGAAATCATTGTAGAAGTAGCTTTGCAGACTTATTATGCTCATGTAAATTCCAGAATTTCTTACGGAATAATCGGTGGAGAGGTTCATCAGCTGCCACTCGCATTTTCCATCTACAAAAAAGTTGCATTAGAAATATTTTTAATATGAGCACAAACAGCACATGTAGGCCATTATTTAAGAAATTCAGAATCCTTACCGTGGCAGAACTGTACATCACTCAGCGTTGTTTATACATACACAAAATGTTGAACGCTATAATTGAATGCATAAACACTCATCAAGACCACTATTACATCCGAGAACCCAAGACCTACTTAACGACGATCCAAAGACAGTTCGATACTCAAGCAACCAAAATATACAATCTCCTACCACCATACATGAAAAGCTTGAGTTTTATAAATTAAAAAAAAATAAATAGAATGAAGGGAATGGCCATCTATTCCTAGCAAAAATTTTTCAACAAGAATCAAAATCAGCTTTGGCTCTAAAATTGACCATAGAAACATGCATCTCTCATTTTAAATAGTTTTTAAAATGACAAAATTTTAATAAAATGTTTTTATATAAGTATGTATAGATTTCATATTTTAATTATTTTATACAATGTATTATATTATTTGTTCCTAACTTTATTGTATGTCTTATGAATTTTGACATGTTTTATGTTCTTTGAGTCTACTAAACAAGTAAACTACTATTACATATTCACAGAATAAACCATAAAGATGCTAAGAATTAAATTTAATCTTTACGATTCTCTGTTTTGTATCCAGCAGCTAGCGACAGCTTTTGTCCAGAAATATATGAATTGTTGTAGACTTCAGTTCGAACTGAGTCAAAACCGTGAAACACATCTGCATTAATTTCATCGAAATTACACATAAAATATTTATAAGTTTACGCAAAGAGCATTATCACCTATTTAAATTCAATCAAATTCACAAATGATTGACATCGCAATACTGAAACACAATTTTCGACAGTTAACTATTGTAATTTAATAAAAATTTCCTGCTAATTTACAGCAACATTTAAGTGACAGACTTTTTAAAACACAAAAATATCATTTTTAAGTGATTTTAAATTTAACAACCGAAAAAGTACATAATTATGAACTAGAGGTCAATTTAGAAAACAAAACACGGAAAGTTTTTTAGCAAAAACTAATTCCGTGATGCATCCTTTACGAGTCGACACATAAACAGGAAGCTAACTCAAATATTTTTAAGTAAATGGGCACTTACGCCTTATGGAAATTTAAACAAAGAATTCCTACGCAAATTAGCATTATTTAATCTACCCAAAATAATATAAGTATATAACGAGGACTATATAGATTTAACCTAAATTTGTTATTTTAGAACAGTAATAGTGCGCCTTATTTTCTAGTATAATATTCTCACTTTAGAATGAACATAAATCAGCATTTGACAAATTTTAAAGAAACTCTTTGTTTGCTTGCAGAGCTATCATTTATTTATGTATCTTAAATTTCTTATCCAGAATATCTCCTCACTAGAGCAAATAGACAAAAATCACAGAGAGACGAGCCTGGAGAGTAAGGGGAAAGGACTTTTTTCGTTAAATTTGCCGTCAAGCGACATCTTACAAAAAAATTATCTTTATTGAACAATCCTCTTCGTTTTAGGAGTATATCCAGAAGTTGGTACCATTTTATGGGGTGCCACAAAATTATTTCCTTCAGTTTGGAAACGCCGACAAAATTTCTGAAAAATGACAATTTGTTTCTGTTTCTGCATGTATGTACAGTATTTGATATATGTTCATAGACAATGTTAAATGATTTTTTTCACTATTTAAAATCTAAATTAAGCTTAAGGCGTTCTTTTCCAAATTGTGTTTGAATAAATAAAATAAAGAAAAAGATTCCTCCTAAATGGCGCGAATTTTAAAAATAATTCGACACAAGTGAAAAGTCATGAAATTGTCATTGGTGTAAAATAAAATGAACAATTCTAAGGCTTCTCACCAAAGCTAATAGCTAAAGATATGCACTTTCAATCAGCGTGATACAGCACCCGCAGACCAATGGTTTCGCCCTGTGTGGGGCTCATCAGTGCGGGGTGGCTGGACACGCTGGTTGAAAAATGCAAACTCCTTCTTAAACGCATAACCTGTGTAGGTGTTTAGGAAAATACTGGCAAAACCATCTATTTGTTTATATGTTTATATTAGGAGGATATTTGTATAAATAAATATAAAGAAGAAGATTCCTCCTAAATGGCGCGAATTTTAAAAATAATTCGGCACAAGTGAAAAGCCATGAAACTGTCATAGGAGTAAAATAAGTGTTTAAAGTTATCTATGCTTTTTCTCTTTCGGTACACAAAAATTTAATACTGATACATTGTGCGATAGAATCACTCAAGGTCATGGCTAATATAATTATCATTATTTTTAAATAATTGAGGATCTTGACTGTATATATTACCGAAATATGTAGTATTATTACAAAGCGTGATAACTGTTGAAGAAATCTAGATCAAATTTCTACTTTGAACTCACTGTGAAAATTTGTAAGAACAACGCTTTCAAATTCCAATTACATACTTATGAACTTTGTATTTCATTAAAATTTTTAAATCTGCCATTATTAAAATTACTAACACGATAACATTTGTTAACTATTAAAACGACTATAAAAATTATAAATGCGCTCGTCAGAACAAGTTCCTAAATACCGGTATATAAAATTGGGACTTGTAAAAGCTAATCCTTCCTCATCTAATTTGTCCTATAACAATAACAATAAGTCAAAAGGAAAAGTTGGACAGAGAGTGGACATGATGCCTGATTCAAATTTAAACAGCAATATCACAAAATATAATAATAAAATCTATCAATTAACTTTGACTTAAATCAAGGTTAAAATATAATTAAGTTTTATTAACCGATCTCTTAGAGATCCTGTAACGTGCCAACGGTACAAAAAGCACAAAACCGAATCATTCTAAATTAAAATAAATGTTGATAATATAACAAGTTAACTAAAAAAATAGACCAAGTACATAGCTTTAGTTTATAAAAACCGAAAGGGTCGCACAGTGTGAGTGTTTGATTTAGAGCCGTTTGCACCATTTCTTTTAAGTCACTTTTAAATTAAGCATTTTTGAATTGTCAGAAGCAACTGTGCCAAAAATGAATTATGAAGCGTAAGTCAATAGATACATACGCACCAAGTATTTTTAATTTACTTTTGTTCCTGACACTTTTAATTGTTTATGCATTTTAACAATACACCACAAATATTGGTTTTTGATTAAACAGTTATAAAGGCCAGGTTAATGTTCAATGTAAACAAAGTCATTACTAATTTAAATCAAATAAACATTTTAATATTAAGGTACAAATTTCAAAATGACAAATCAAGGAATTATGGACTTAAATATTGCTAATATAAAAAGTAGTTATTAATTAGTGGAGAGCAAACCTTTGCAGAGTACCAAAAATCTGAAATTTTGTGACAGACTATAAATTAAATTAATAGCTGAATAAGAAATATCTGAACCAATAAACTCAACTGAACGCAACGATTAGAAGAAAAGCTGTAACGAGATAACAGCTGACTTAAAACTTTTCAGCACGTGCTAAAGAACCGATATCGACTTAAATCTGTATCAATTTTTAAATGCAGATTGTAATTTGCTTCCTTGAAGTAAGGCACTTCTTCCTGATTGAAAACAAACTAAAAGAACAAAGAAAAATTAACTTACCCAAGAAAAATGGTCGAATTTCGAACGTTTGCAATTATATTATATTACTATTTAATCTTAAACAGTCTTTTTAAATCTACATAATTATTTTCATTTTAATGAAAACGATTATATATTACACTAAGTAATTTCATTTTTACACAATATTTTTATTTTAAATTTATATTATTATACTACCATATTTTAAACAAACTATTACACGCTTATTGTAAAGGCTCTGGAAAAAGACAAAGGTTCGAAATCGTTCACAAATCTCTACAAAAGGTTGATATATGTATTATCCAAATACGTTAGCAAATTCACAACGTTGTCACTGTTATCCTTGAAAATGAATATTGCCACTATTCTGAAAAATACTACAACCAAATATATATGAATATATGATGAAATTCCATTGTTAAATTAAATAAACTGAAAGCAATCAAATTACTAATGTATATACAATTGTACATGTAACGATCTAACGTTACAAAATCCATCTTAGTTATCACGCACGATAAAAAGGTTAAATCAACTACAAAATCCAATTGACGACAAAGATACATATTTTCCTACAAAGCTTTGCTACAGCATACTAGAGATTTCTAGTGAGACTCCCTTATGTTTAAAATGGTTTCTTAATAATAATTTATTCATCAAATAATTTTTAAATCTGAATAACATGAAGGCTTACGTTTTATATTGAATTAAGTGTAAGTCTTTATTTAATTTTATTATAATTGTGCAACGCCTGTTCTTCAATATATAAAAATCTTGTTTAAAACTATTTTGAATGTGATCTCAGTTGATCGAACCAAGTGTTAACAATAGGTACTAATTAAATTTATTCATCCTTATCTTATATTATTTAGACTAGTTTTGAGCAACTATGATGAGAAATTGAATCAAAATTAATATTTGCTTAATTGTAAAACTCATGTGTTTATGCAATTGCCGTTCTATTTAAATTCATATTAGAAGCAAACATTCAACCTTATCAAATTACATGGATAAAATACACATGTTTTATATGGCTACTGCTATTTTAAATGTGGCTCATTTAATTTATTTATCAACTATTGAATTCTATTTAAGTTTATTTACTTATTTATTTGATGTAAACTAAAACAATAACTGTAAAAATTTAAATAGTAAACATACATATGTATACGGATAAAGCAAACTATGTCTAAGCAAGCTTGTATGCACAGCCTAGTTTATCATACTACTCTTTAATTAAAGATTACATATAGAATCTCAGGAAATTTTTTCATGTTTGTATTGCAATAGCGAACAAATTTAAAATTTTTGGTTTTGAGCCCTTTATTACTTTAATTTTTTATAAATTTAATTGTCGGGATGATGAATAAGGTTTTTTATTTTATCGTTGATTAAAAAGTATATTAATTTTCTTTAAATTTACCATTACTTTGAATGTTCCAATATCCGCTGGTAGTAAATTAAAAAATGGGATGCTAGAAAGTATCGATTGATTTTAGTGATTTATTGGTATTAACCCATTTGCTACCGCGATCCACAAATGGGGATTTGAACATTTCATTTTTTTCACTTACAATAGGATTATGTTAAGTAAAAATGTGTTTCGTTAAAACATACATACTTTCTAGTTTTCAAAATTATTTTTTGTTTCAATGTTGCCTAGATAAATTGATGTTTTAGTGTTTACATTGTTTTCTAGTGCCTTTTTTGTTCGTATTTTTTTTTTGAGGGGTTCGTATATTAGACTACTAACACATCCTTCTAGTTGATTGTACAATAATGTAAGTATATATAATGCTTATTATAAAAAATATACTATAAAACATATTGATTCCCATTTACGGGGCGTTATAGCTGCCAGCAAATTTCTTAGTATTAGGGATATAGAAGAATTATTCGAAAATGATGAACCTTTTGAGGAATTAGAACGAGATACTATCGATATAGTCAAACTTCCTCCCGACAATGTGAATAAAGTATCATATTGTGAAAGCTTTGATGATAATATTTTATAAGACACTCTCCCGCAGGACGTTTCCGGTCAATTAGAAGTACATTCTAGTGCCTTAGAAGATAAATTATCATTTGCGCAAAAATCAAAACGATAATATATCTGAAATGAAATCAAAAATGACTACATTTGAAAATAAATCACCTGTTGACATATTTGAAGAATTTTTCGATGAAGATTTGTTAAATAAGTACAACTTATGCGAAACAAAACAACAGACATAATTTTAAACTTTCCACCAATTGCCTTAGAAAGTTTAGTGGAATATTTTTGTTATCTGGATACCATTCCTTACCACAAGAACAATTATACTGGTGTGAAGATGAAGATCTGAAGCTTACTTGCGTTAGAAACTGTATGCCAAAGCACAGGTTTTAGAAATAAAAAGAAATTGCCATTTAACAACAATAGTTCCATAATTACCATAGAAGAGAAAGATAAACTATTTCAAATTCGACCAGTGATTGACAAATTAAATTCAAATTCTAAAAAGTTCGGAATATTTGCTCAAAAGCTTCCAATCGATGAGCAAATGGTAAGATATTATAGATACCACTTTTTGAAACAATTTATAAGAGGAAAGCAAATCAGATTTGATTTCAAACAATGGGTCATTTGCTGTTCTAAATCTGGGTATTGCTTTCATATGGATATTTATGAAGGAAAATGCGAAGAAGAACAAATTGTAAGTGGTGTAAGAGCCTACGTAATAATGAAGATAGCTTCTTTTCTCCAGGATCCCTCAGAATATGAAACATTTTTTATCAACTTTTTTACCAGTTTTGACTTATTATTGAAACTTAAAGATCATAATATAAAGGCGACTGAAACAGCACTGTATAATAGAATGAATAAGTGTTCCCTTGAAATCTGATAAAATAATGAAGAAAGAAGAACGTGAAGCGTACGATTATTGTTATGATGAAAGTAACAAAATTTTTGCATTGATTTGGAATGACAATAACTGTATCAAGGTTCTGTCAAACTATTTAGGATTATAACCTTTAGAAAAAGTAAAAAGGTATTCTAAGAAGGGAAAGAAAGAGTGTCGAGTGGATAGACTTAACATTGTAGGGAAATATAACAAATATATGGGTGGGGTGGACAAGCTGGACTGGAATGTCCAAAAGTATCGCATTAAATTTAGAGGTAAGAAATGGTATTTTCCTATTTTTACAAATGCCATTGATGTCGCTGTTGTTAACGCTCATCCTCTTTATACTTCTTCGAATGAAAACATCTCATTATTATACTTCAGACGCAATATTGCAAGAACATACATGAAAAAAGAATCTTTATCTAATCTTAAAGGCACCGGAAGACCCATTTCAAGCATAATTAGAAAAAATCATGTACCTGAAGATATTAGATTTGATCCAATTGGACATGCATTGGAAAGGACCTGTGAGGGAAAACAAAGTAAATTTGCAATATGCGGTACAAATGTTTGCAGACAGTGTAAAAAATGTCGAATGATTTCCTGTTTGACATAGAACATGCATTTTTTGTATTAGTAATAGGTACTTTTTGTTTTTCTAAAACATTTGTAACTGGAAATTCCATGACCCTCAAATGGGTACCAATAAAAGATATTGAAAAATAACTATTAAAATGTTTCAGTAAAGTAATCTAAATTCCATTATTTAATTCCATTTTCAACCCTAATACACAAAAAATATCAAAAATAAAAATTTGGAAGCTAATGGGTTAAGAAGCCTTGTTATCAGTATTTGAGTTAGTGTAGGAATGATGCCTGCATGTAAATTAATGACACGCTTTTTGACAAATAGCTGCCTTACGTTGCACATTTTTGCATCCATAGATAAACTTTCGGAAGAATAATATATAGATTTTTTTAGTAATGCATTTAATGTTGCTTTTTGAATAACAAAATGCGGCTTAATGTGAGATTAAATAGCGCAACCCCATATTGTGATAGTGATCCTTCGTCAACGAGAATTACGTTTCGTTACTGCTACAATTTACATTTTGGTTAGTATTTAATTATGCATAATTATATTTTGTGTGAAGCTTGAATATGACATATTTAGTACTAGCAAACTTTATAATCAAATTAATTGAATACTTTTGGGAGTAATTATTTTTACTCTTTTATTAAATTTAATTGTTATTATTATCAGATAATTAGAATTATTAGTGGAATCCGCTTAAACACCTCCGTTTTTTTACATGTTTGGCTATCTTATTAAATATTTTAGAGCTAGTTGCGCTGTTATTCCTTTGGCTTCACATTTTAAGGCATCTTGTATAAATATAACTATTTCTTAATTTTATATTAATGAATTGTTAATGCATAAAATAATCTAGTCTATTTTGTAGACATAACTTTTACATTTCAATATATTTGTTCCATTTTATATTATTTAATATTCTTTTATATAGCTATTTGTGGGAATTTTTTTTCAGTCATAACGATTTCTACTCTAACCTTTGTAACTCGCTTTAATTCACTTTTACTTTTGCTTACCTTATATGAAATACAGATAAAAGAAAATGTATTGTTTTCACCCAAAATTTTCAATGTCGAAATTTTAGTGAAAATACACGTTTTCGGGTTTCTTGTGTCCGAAAATCATATTTTTAGAAAATTATCTGTTTGTGCCTGCCTATGTGCGTGTGTATGTGTGTGTGTGTGTGTGTGTGTGTGTGTGTGTGTGTGTGTGTGTGTGTGTGTGTGTGTGCGGGCGCGCGCATGCGCGAGTGCGTGTGCGTCTGCGTGTAGATAAACAAAATTATAAATTTAAGTTTGTAGCTATTTGAATATTCAAGCTCAATATCTTTATTAAATTCGGATAACCTGAAGTGTCACTTTACTCTCGTCATTTTTGGTTTCTCGGCTACAACAATTGTTTTAAACTTACCGTTTTCTTACGCCTATGGTGTTCTTTTTCACAAACTAATCGGTTTCTCCAAGAAAATACATTGAAGCGTGTTATCCGAGAAAATCTCCGGAGTTTAGCATCGTTTTGCGTAACCAGTAACTTGGACAAGTGACCGTTCTAATTATCGTTCCTAAAATAAACGTAAATAATATTTCCATCATTTGTGGACATAATTTGTATATCTATTAAATGTAAGGGAACAATGTGTGTTGTTTCATACCAGATATTTATTCATGTAATACTCGTGTGAAATTAAAGTGAACCTGCGCTGTCTTCTTTTGCGGTAGTAGATCATGGTTTTTCGTCATACTTGACGTTTCATAATAGAAATATTTGTTCATTCATATATGAGGATAACAAATGCCTAAACAAAACCAACGCATGATTGGGAAAAGGGTGGTGCAACTCCTAGAGCTATATATTACGCACCAAGCGTTATGCGACTTAACTCAAATTATGAGGTCTGTGACGATTTTGCACCAAACTGTTATAAATCTTTCAAGCTATATAACCTGTACCTAATCCCGATATGCATTCAGCATGTTGCAAATTTCATGTTGTTATATTTCAAAATATGAATCACTTCAAGCAATGCTGTTATAATTTTTGTTATTTAAATTACCCGTCTATTATTTTATACAGATTTCACTACTACAATTATTTATATTTACAAACAATATGGAGTTTGCTCTAGCGTAATCCTCTAACTAACTAAAGTAAATACTCACCTGCGACTTTCAATTTGTTATATTAAATCGGATATAGAAAGATTAAAATTGTTGGAATGTTATGTTTGGCGAAAAACTTGTTTAAATACGTTTGAACTTTTATTATAATGGCCTAAAGGTACACGACTTGCGCTTACATTAGTAAGATTCCAAAAGCTACGTCAATACTTAGTTTTAATAATATTATTTAATCAGAAAAGAGATAGATGTTTATTTTAATGCAAAAATGTGATCCGATTTTTTAAATTTGTGTCAAATGCTTTAAGATACAATGCTTAATTTAACATATCTGGTGTGTCCTCTTTAAAAGTATGCAGGTATCCTAGATACAAGTATGTCTTGTGTACAATATGTTCTAACATCAGGTTTCTGTACATTTTAACTAGAACGTAACTAATTTATACTTATATAAATGGGTCTAGTAGTAACTGTAATTGAGGAAAATAGATATTAGTAAAGACATAATGAAATACTCTCGCCCGCCATATGTGTAACGTCGTTATTATACTACAGATTCTGCTAATTCATTTCTTTGCATAATCATAGATGAATAAGGAATGTGACGATTATACCGTAAAAATCGTTTCGTTAATGCAATTATAAATAAATTACTTGGAAATAAATAATCGCATTAAATACTTCTATAGCCTAGGTAATGTTTATTTGTGTTTATAAAGATAGATAATAATTAAATTGCTGTTAATTTGTGTCTAACATTGTGGTAATTAGATAAAACGGGAACGATGACTCGCAACAACTACTTACTTTTGAAGTTTCAAACACGGTTATTAATATCTTGCAGTGTTATACCATGTCAATTAAATATACTATGAAACCGGATTGAAACCACGCTATACACTCATAGCGGTAATTGTGCTTCATTAATGAGATAAGAAAACATATTCATTATGTAATTCATACTGTTGTACCTAAGTTTCACCTATATTATTATAGGCATACATTAGTGGTAAATGATCTACTTTTATTAGTCACATTTTATTGATTCCTTTATGAAGACGCAAAGCATGAAATTTGTTCGTTTTTAGTTTACAATAAAGAACAGAACGATTGATGTCAATATTTCTATAGGAATTTATTGAATAATCGATGTATAGTATTTTAAAAACGTTCCTTACGCGTTATTTAAAGAAATATTTATATGTCTAAAACATGTTCTTCTTTTACTTTGTATCATCTAACATAGAAATAAAATTCACCAAATCATTAAATTATGGGTTATTAAATCTGCTGCTGTAAGAAAATGTCAATTTTTTTCTCAGAGTTTGTTAATAATAATTATTATAAAAGATTATAGATATTTGTGAATGCTTAGAATACAATATAATTTCTAAAGATTAATTTAATAGCTTTTTCATTCCAGTAGATTATTTCTGAATTGTTTCTATATGTTCTCACTAAAATATATTTCTTCGATTAATGTTATAATGTATTGAATGGCGGAACTTAGTCATTAAAATATGCTTTAATTACTTGATGGATCATTATCCTTCATTGTATTTCTCTGTATAGTATAGGCTCAAAAATTACGATCGATCTCGAGTCATTAAGCTATGTAAACAAGTGGTTTTAACACTTTATTTAAAATCTCTCAGTAGGAGTCGTCAATTAAATCTTAATGATGCTGGAAAATTGTGTTTCTAATTTCTGTTAGGAATAGTAAGCTACATTAATGGCTGTTTACACTTCAGTATAGATAATAATTTTTTTATATTGCATGTTCCACTACGCCTAACGGAGAGTAATTTTATTACTCGATTTTGAAAACGGTTTTATATTATAGAATTACCTACACTTTCATTATTATTATTATTATTATTATTATTATTATTATTATAGGTGTGAATAGATAAAAGTTTGTTCATTAAATTAATGGAGAAATAACGGAAAGCACATCCAGATAACAATTTAAAATCAATGCGGAAAAATTAAATGTCAAAGACTCATTAAGGCTTTTATTGACATTTATAACGTATTAATTTAATTTTTCACAACTTTATATATACATTTATAGTATGTTTTAAACTTTACATGAAAAATTTAGCATTTGTCATTTAAAGAGCAACTGTTTCAATTCGAAATTAATTTCTTACTACTTTTGTAATGTAACTTGAAGCACTGACATTGAAGTTTATCAAACATCTTATTAAAAAGTTACCAAATGCAATTGTGCCTGATCATAGCTACCAAGGTAAGAAATTAAAATATATAAAAAAAATAATTTTAGGATAAACATCTTCATACGAGAAAGTCGATTACCTTTTGTTGTAAAAAAAACTCAGTAAAAGAAAAAAATTAATATATACATTTGAAAGCGGCACCAAAATCCTACTTTTCAACGTAGTCACTATACAAATTTAGGCACTTATCATAGCGGTAAACAAGTTTTGAAATTCCATTGTCATAACATTCTGCCGCCTGAGCCTTCAACTAATTAGTCACGCCCTCCCTCAGTTTCTCATCGTCATCAAGGCGCTGAGTTCCGAATCACGGCTTCATCTTTGGGAAGAGGTGGAAGTCGCTGGGTGCAAGGTCCGGGCTGTATGGTGGATGAGGAAAAACCTCCCACTGAAAATCTTCAAGGACTTGTCAGGTGCGATTTTCCGTGTGTGGTCAGGCGTTATCGTGAAAAACAAAGTTTTTGAACTCAACTTTCCTCTACGTTTGTTTTGAATCGTTCTTCTTAAATTTTACAAAGTTTGGCAATACCTCCCAGAGTTTATTGTTGTTCCACGTTCAAGGAAATCAATAAGAAGCACGCCTTTCCTGTCCCAAAAAGCGGTTGCCATAATTTTCTTTTTAGACAAGGTTTGCATGCATTTTCTCGGCTTTTTGGGGAATTTGTATGCCCCCACTCCATAAACTGCAATTTACTCTCATAGTTCACATGTTCGACCAACGTTTCATCTCCCGTTACGATTCGATCTAGTAATTTGTCGCCATATTTGTCCTAAGAGTCCAGAAATGTTAATGACGCTGCCATACGCTGATTATTGTGATTTTCTGTCAGGAGTTTTGGGACAAAATTTGCACAAAATTTGTGGTATCCCAGTTTTTGAGAAATAATTTCATGCAACAAACTGCGTGAAATTTGTGAAAACCTAAGTGAAAGCTCTGTTATCGTGAATCGATGGTTTTTAATAACCTTTTCATCAACTGTTGCAACAATTTCATCAGCCACAATGCTTGGTCATCCACTTCGCTCTTCGTCGTGTACATTAGTTCGGCCATTTTTAAACCTAATGCACCATTGACACTCTCCACCTTCAGTGATAACGTTGTTACCGTACACGTCACACAGTTGTTGATAAATTTCAATAGGTTTACACTTTTTCGCTAACAAAACCTTATTACAAATCGCATCTCACAACTTGAGGGATTTTCTATTGCAGCACACATTTCAAACTGTTACTGTGAAATAACGGGGAACGAGACAAACCTCACACTAACACGGCTTGATGCTGACTGAGTCAAGGAACGCACAGACACCAAGACGGCCGCACTGCGCACGCTCAAAGTGGCTATTGTGGTGGATAGCCCTCGTACTTTATACTTTAGATCCAAAACTCGCCAAATGCAAAAACCATTTATGATTATGCAGCTATGGCCTACTGAAACTAGGTTATCTAACGCTAATGTAGTACTTATGCTAAAGTAATTTTCATTATTGAAACTGATTTTCGACATTTAGAAATTGGCCGCCAGAAAGCGACTTCGCCCGCAATGGCAAACATTACAATCACATTAGTTATGCGCTGCAAATATACCTTCCAAAAATATGTGGAGGTACTTAATTTGTAATTGTAATTCTGGCAGTCTATTTATGAAATATAATCAAATTTGCTTTCTGGACGTTATTCTTACTCTATATGATATGACGCCTGGCATTTTAACATTAATTCAATTTATTTCTGCTACATTTAAGCAAATGTGGTAATATGGAGGGTTTTAGGCAAATTCTTCGAAAACAATTGTTCGAAAAACAATTCTTCGCAAATCAATTCTTCAAATGAACAAGTCTTCAAATATGCAATTTTTCGAAAAACAATTTTGCGAAAGAGCAATTCTTCGAATATGCAATTTTTTGAATAACAATTTTTCGAAAAACAATTCTTCGAACAAGTAATTTTTCGAAACGTAACCAAGAAATTGAAACGCACTTTCATTTAGTATGTTATATTTTATTGTGTTAAATATATTATAACATTAGACAATCAATTCTTTTAAGATAATGTTACTTTTGCTAATCCGTTAGTCGTCGCGCTGTGACAATTTATCGACTAGCCCTGTAATATAAATTGGTATGCATTCCTATTGGATAGTGTTGTGATTTTTTCTAGCCGATTTTCTAATCCCTTCCTAGCAAGAGTAAAGTAAAAAACATTTAACAATGCTTATTAGGTGTTTTACAACGAGCATTTACTTATGAGATGCGCAGCAAATAACAGTTTTATCTCTTCTTCATCGAAATACTAAAATATATTATATTTATAGTTTGTGTTTTGTTTATAAATTAATTGAAGCTACTCTCTGTTAAAACTATATCGATGGAGCATA
>JAHWXV010152060.1:0-12459 GCA_024586415.1 Phrixothrix hirtus
TATAGGAGAACCACGTCTCGCTCCACTGTAGCTTTGCCGGCCGTTGCTAAAACACTGGTGTTTCTGCCACATGCGTTATTGCGATTTCGTCTTGTGACACAGTCTCTACTTATATCATTTCAGTCTCATTTTATTGAACTAAAGGTTTCTTTTTTATTTGTTCCCACTTTTTCCTAGACATGCAATCGAAAACCTGCGATATTCTACAAGCAGAACTCCAATAAAGACGAAGCCGAGGTAAAACAAAAATTTCTAGTTCTGATTGAGTAAGACTTAATGATTTGTGGAAGTCAATTTGACAGGAATATAAATTACTCTCCTCTATTATCAATTGTAAGTCATTTGAAAAGAATTTTTGGAACTAGTAAATTGGTTATCCATTCTCTCATCGTTCAAGTCTTGCATGGTAAAATCCAATAGAGGCAAATTATTTTCCACTTCTTTCACTTCAATCCACTTGTATTTCTGTTTACCTTTAGTAACTGGTTTACTAAACAGTTCATCATCTTCTGAATCTTCTGATGATTCAGAAGTTGAATTATGTTCATGATTATTAAAAACAGTTTCTACAGATCTGGTGCGATACGGAATCATCGCCCGAGTCACATAAATTTCCATTTTCATTATCAGTTGGTAAGAAATACATATTTTACTGGATTTTCCTCGATATTTAACAAATTACTGTACAATATAGTATCTAATTGTCCATCATTCTACATTATAAATAAACAGAAAACCTTATCGCTTTTGACTGTTGTTCCTGATCTGGAATGTTGGATAATTTTTGTTCTAGGAATTTATATATAAATAGTATATATTAAATACGGATTAAAATCATTTATATGAAATCTATCAACATATTGTAATTTAGTTTTGATGATATTCGCCACAAAATCAAAAATAATCTTTTGTATAAATTCCCTCTGTCATATACAAGTGAATGATACTATTAATATTTTTGTTTCAACTAATATTCTATAGAGGCACCATATATTGTTTTTTTGTATAACATTGATGTTTTTGTTTAGGAACAATGGTACATTACGAGAAATGCAATTAATTTTTAGTATTTTGTCTAATTTTTGCGGTTGTTCTCAATGTTCCTGTTTAGGAACATTGGACGTTAAGAGGTTAAATATAAAATCACACAAGAAATATTTGAACAAGTCTGTTTTAACCGAATGAATTTTTGTGAAATTATGATGGAAAAGTGTAATTTTGCCAGAAACTGTTTACCGTGATGAAGCTTCATTTTCCAACGATAGAGTTCATTTAACAGCATTTAACAGCTTCTAAGCAATCACAACACCGCCACCGTAGTCATTACCGTATTCCTAGTCCATTTTTCATTGATGGCACATTGAATGGAACAAAATTCTATTTTTTCTGTACTAAAAGATCTATGAATTGACTTAAGAGCTCTTTGGTTCCAGCACGATGCTTGCCCGGCACATAACCGTCACCAACCCAGGGCGTATCTAAATAAACTTTACCAACCGATGAATTGAGAGCAATGGCGAATTTAACTGGACAGCACGTTCACCAGACCTCTCTTCCAACGATTTTTTTCTCTATGCGTATACCTAAACGATAAACTGTATAATAATAACTTCGCTTATAACAGTCTGCAACGGTTTCGCGTTTCAAGTGGCCATAGAAGGCCACTACCGCAGCGTTTCTCAGTACATATTAAGGAATGTACGAAGACAGTTTTATGATCTTTTAGGCTATTATCTTGCAACAAATGGGATCTGGATGGACTCTAAGTGTTTAGTTTGGGTTATGCCTTGTTTAGATGTTGTCTTCACTATTATTACAATTGTTGTTGGTGTTACCTGATTTATTGTTTAATCTGAAATTACGTCTAAAACATATAGTTCTTGATGTTGAACAATTGATACACGAAATATTTGTAATAAAATATTAATTCACAGTTAATATCTACATAAAATGGATTGCTGTAGAATTTTTCTATGCCCATCCATAGTAAAATTAGGTAACTAGTCTAAAAGACAAATTTAATTATTGTAAAATGTGATTATAAATAGCATTTTCAACAAATACGTGTAGGTTTTGATTATGAACAACTTTTATTTTAAAACATTTGCTGTAAAATCGTTAGTGGATCCAATATTTCCATAAATCTGAATTAGCATGGTAAATACTTATGTGCCAAGATTAAATTTATATCGTGT
The DNA here is from genome assembly GCA_024586415.1 of Phrixothrix hirtus. Taxonomy (NCBI): domain Eukaryota; kingdom Metazoa; phylum Arthropoda; class Insecta; order Coleoptera; family Phengodidae; genus Phrixothrix; species Phrixothrix hirtus. The sequence continues at coordinate 2,196 of JAHWXV010152060.1, forward strand.
ATGTAACAGTGCAATTTTCTTTATCATTGAAAATTTATTTTTATATATGTACATATGTATATAAATTTTGATATTCAGGGAAAATATACCACATTTTTCCCTTTTTGGAGGGATGGCTTTTAAATCTACTAATTTTCTATTCTATTGCTTAAAATTCAAGGAAGTGTGGCTAATTTCTTTTATAACATTGTTAGCTTTAGCATTTAATAGCACAGTAACGCCTTATCTACGTTTGATTGTAGTTAGATATTCTAACATGCCTAATTTGCATTAACCTCACTTTATACTTTGTGTTGTATTTGTATTAATGATCACGCCATGTGCAGAAATACTGTTGCTTCCATGTTTCTAATTATTGATCAATATCAATGAAAATAGCGAAGAGAAATTATTTATTTTACAAACCGTATATGCATATACGCCTCCGTTCTCTCATTAGCTGAAGTAGTTACAAAAGTTTTATTAAAAGATCTTGATAAAATACATATTTGACTATATAACCTTATCCATATTCACTAAGGAATTTCAAGCATCTAGCAAATTGTTCTAATTGCATCTTGGATATATTACTTTCAAGCATTTGCCGGTTACGTAAATTTCTAGATTCAAAGCCTTTTTCCAAGGCTTTTATGATCATATGCAAAGTAGAGTGCATTAACACATTCCTTGACATAAAATATCAAACTAATATCAAAGTAGCAACATGTTTTCTGAAGTTGAACTCCTGGTCTAAATGGTAATGAACTGTTATTGCTTTGGATTTCAGACGATAAAGGACTGTTAATTTAAATTGCGAACTTTTTGTATCTGTTTACGTTTATATTGCCATTTTAAACCAGCTTACTCTATTTGAGCTTCCGCCTGTTTAAATAGCAAAAACTTCGAGATTATCTACAAGCATAGTACAAATTGTAACATTTAAGATAATTTATTATTCCACTGTTACACTTTGCATTTAGTACAGCACAATTAACAAATGCTTTTAAAGATGATGCTTCTTTATATATTATTGTGTGTGGTCCTTGTACTTATATAAGCTTATCTATGTTTATGTACGGCGGTCTCATTTTATTACTTTAAATCGTTTACCGAGGTATTAAAGATAGAATTAGATTTTTAATTACATTCTAAATTTAATAAATACAGGAAATATTATCATTAGCATTAAATAAAGGATATTTAATATTAAATCAGTTAAGCGGTCCAATCAGAAAAATTACTCGACTTTGCAATCTAATGGTTTAGGAACTTTTAAATTATTATAAAAAAAAGTAAAACAGGTAACAAGTAAATGGTGTATACCGAGCTTATCTATCTTAGTATAAAGTAAAATCGTATCTCATATACAGAGCGAATCACTATGAAGCATTGAACTTCAATGCAATATCTACAAACTAATAGCGTTTCCTATTTGCTGCATTATACCAGTGCAGTGCACATCAACTATTTTCCTTTTACAAACAAAATACAATATTTTGCAGTTTTCCTAGTTTTCATTCAATTTTTTATAAATAGAAAGTAGCTAATATGCACCACACCCGTGCAGTGCATATAAATCGGAAACGCGATTAGTATGCGAACTTTATAGTATATCAAAACATATTGCCCAAAGCAGTTCGTAAATTGCGGCATATTTAATGCCTTAATCAGAATTCAATTCCTATTTAATGATTCATAGCACAGAACTATATTACCTACTTTTTTAAGAAAAATTGTGTTTGTTCCCTGAAATTACATTTATATAAAGGTTTTATAAAAGTAAAATATATATGTACCTAATGATCATAAAACCATTTGTTATTTATATAAATAACCTTAATTACATTTGTAGAGTTTAATTTAAACAAATAGAATTAGTTTACATTGTTATTCCATCAATAGTTTATAAAATTGTTAAATGGATTACGGAAGAGTATAATAATAGTTGACTCGTTTAGGTTACAGTAGGAATTCAAATATACTACTATTAAAATAATAAGTATTGGCGGTTCACTTTCAAACCAGTTTATTCAAAAACGGCGAGGCCAATTCTTGTGTAATTTTTACAGTTTATCAATAAATCAATTGTTATTATAATTGAGAAGTTTCGTTTTGTTGCCTTAAGCTATTTCGTAAATGATATAAATTTTTTACAAAAAAGTGCAATGATTTGGCTTGTTCTCAGAATGCTTATTTTAAAAAGTTTATATCTTTGTTATTGGTGAACAAAATTTAACGAAATTGGAATAGTATACAGCTCAAACCTTGGGAAAGAGACGGTTTATGTTACAGTTTAGGAAATACTTTTAGTTTCTCTATTTTTTACAAAAAAGGTGAATTAGCCGCCATCTGTTATTTATGATAGAAATTGAAAATTTCCTTTTTTTATAAGACGTATTAACATTATTTGAACAAAAAAAGTTAATTAGTTTTAACAAATTATCCGCCCACAGTGTCACTTTGGTTTACGCTCCCGTGTCTCCCTCGCGGAATGTTTCCCGAGCGCTCTGTCGCATAAACCTTTTTATTTCTACAGGTCTCCACAATTTTTCCTTTAAGTAGATCTTTTCTTCTTACGTCTTAATTCCATTTGGACAAACAGATAAGGTGGCGCTCAAAATCACGATCTTTATCCAATTTTGACTCTTGAAAGCTGTCCTAAATTATTAGCTCAACTTTTACGAACAAAAACGGTAAAACACGCCCCACGCTACACTGTGACTGCCGAAGCAACAAGCTGATTCAGTATCAAAAATGGTATTTCTCTCAACCATCAAAGGCCCAAGACACTTTCGTCCCGTTATAAACTCACAAATTAAGGACTATTGCCTATTAAACAAGTTTTATCGATCACATCCACTAGAAAAATGTAAAAAGTTATTGTAACATATAGAAAATACGTGTTAAATTGTAACACCTCACTAAACGTACTTTACCTTCTGCGCAACCTAAAAATTTAAATAAAATACCACTAATAGCTAATCCGGCCACAAAGTACGCTCGATAAGGAATAAACTTTAATATACACCAAGTCGAAGCAAATAAACAATTAGACCGTCAGGGCGTGACAAACTGTGCCCTTAAAATATTCTACAAATACGACTCGCTTGCTTAAAGGGTAAATCATCGTCGTCACTTTCAAAGATAGGCTAGGAGCATTTGAACTTGTTTTACGTAAAATTTTCTACCTAATTGACGAGAAATGATTTTTATCTTCTTAATGTTTTAGCTTGATAAACACCAAAACGTTATCGATTGGATGTTGGGCAAAGCCAATTATGGTGTTTCGGGTCACATGATCCTGTCTTAACTGAACGTTCGTTCTGAAGGTTTTTAATAGTATTTAAATTGCCGGTAAACAAGAATTAACGTTTAAACTGGCACACACCTTCGTATCAACTTTAATAGGGTATTTAATCGTGTGCTATATATCTCGTTGATTCGAGAGAGTTTAAGGTGTTTTATAGGACTCCATGCCCAGAAATATACCTTGCAATAGAAAATAATATCATCGCAATTGTGATTGATATTTTGCTCCGCCCAAGTGTGTTGGATTTAAAACTGCTTTGCCAATAAAAGTGATTTTGTAATGTGCTTCGCCAAGCAATGCTATATTCTGGTAGCCAGTTTCTATTATCCATGCCTATAATTAGGACAAATTCAGATTACAGAGCCAATACTCAGTCTCAAGCGTCCGTATAGGTGTTAGACTTGAAGACTTGTGATCTGGCAGGGTCGTATTTATCACACCCGTGAATTACCGAGCAGAAACACTACGATTTTCCTTCGAGAATCTTTGTCTTGTGCTAAATCTACAGAATATACAGGGTGAATTTAAAACCCAGCGAAAAACTTGGACCAAACACACGGGGATAGTTCTAAATAAAGAGAAAAACATTATTTTTAAAACATTCCTAGTTGTTCCCAAAAAATATCTTTCAAATTAAAGCCACTGCAATAACGGATAACTGAACGTGTCATTTTAAATGAATAAACTATAAGCACAGGAAGCAGTTGTTACGTCATTCTAAAACAGTAAAATTTTGGATATTAATTTTATTTATAGCTTCGCATTCACTCGCAAAAGTTATATGTAAAGTTACATTTTCAGGACTTTTGTATCTTATCACACGCTTTTAAACAACGGTGTCTTATTGTCTTCGTTTTAATTTTTGTGTTTAATAATATAACTATATTGAGTCTTAAGTTTAACATCGTGCTTGTGTAATAACGAATGATTAACTAATATCAAAGGTAAGTTTTTCAGTTCACATTATATTATCTTACTTTAAATTGCAAGTTGAAAAAGGTTAAGGAAAATATTCTTTGATTCTAAATGTAATACACGGAAGAAATACAGTTCACTTGCTTCGATTTTGTTTTTATTAGATCCATATTTGGCATAACTTGAAATCGTACATGTATTAATAACAATGAAAAGTTCTTTAGAATTTTAAAAATTAAAATGGACCGAAAAGAAATTTAAATATGGTCTTTAGTATAATTGAATGTGTTTAAATAAATATTAAATGTTCAATTTTTGTCTCTATAAAATACGAATGAATAAAATTGTAGATCATTATGTATTGAGATAGGTTAGTTTTACACAAATAAATAAGTATAGCTGCAGTAACTTGATATTATTGCGATACGTAGTAGCAATTAAATTGTGTCTAGACATAATTCATTTATAAATACATTTTCCGGCAATTCTCAAACTGTGCACATTTTAATTTTTTCCAAAAAAGTGTTCTATTTTAAGGGATTTTCTTGTTAATACATCTGGTTAGGCATCTACAGAACCGTGCTAACGTTTGTCGGTGGATTTTTAAATAACCCTACATGCACCTTTAATTGTCACGTATCATGACTTTTTATGTAAGCTTTAAACTGTCTGAAATGTCTGAGTTACATTCTTGTGTTTTGCACGCTGTACGTTATTGACCTAACTTTACTTCCTGTTTACTGTTAATTGTAAAAGTACATGTCTTATCTTTAGCTACAGATGTACGTGCTTAGTTTTGTATATTTATCTCATGTTACTTCCTACTTCTAAGATGTTATGTTATTCTAATTGCCTAAATATGTATATCTTAGATTACGTAATTTCACTGGATTTTTAAATTGTGGAATGCATGTCTTTCAATTTGCGACATATGTTTGCTATCTTGCATTAGTAAGGGATTCTTATCTGTAACACTGTTGAGGTGTTATCTTAACAATTCCCTTCTGACGAAGATATTGGAATCATTGATGCAATGTTAATGTTGATGTGAGAATAATTCACTTATCTTATTGTTTTGTACTTTTACAACTTTTTCCTCTATATTGAAAGTTACTTACGGCTTTCGCCTTACTTACAAAGACTTTCAACCGTTTAATGTATCTAGCTGCGCCTGACAAGCTTAACTTTGGCCTTTCAGAGTACCTACAAGCTACATTGCCTCAAATCTCTTAATGTATACACTCATCTTTAAAAACGTCCGTCTACTGTACTGCGTATAAGACAACTGAAAAATTATAATGATACATCGTAGTCTGACCCGGTACTCTCCCAAAAATTTCCTTATTCTATTGCGCGCCTTTCTTCTGATAAAGCAAACCGACATGACGCTTCTGTGAGACAAATTGTCTCGCAGTCTGCGAGTAATTAATTTAGCGTCAATAAAAACAGAATACCAAAATAAGTGTTATATACAAGTCACGATTAATTTGTGGGGTTTTCTATTCCTTGCATATCCAGTGGCCTAGTAACAAATTTTATTGAAAAATATTTGATATATTCATATATAATATGTACAAAGCATTACTTTGGTTTCTTCAGCAAAAAATTGAAGCATGATTAATGATTAGATAAATAACTTCCAGGTAGTGTATCGAACTGTAAAATAAATATTAGAAAACGTGATAAATTATCTCGATATTCCTAACAATAGTAATACTAATAATAATCCCACAGTTTCAAACCAAATGAAATTATAGCAACCATTACAAACTGATAACGACCACATTAATTTTGTACGATATTTACTGCCCACAACTGCGAATCGTAAACTGTTTGATGTAAAGATAAGGTGTAGTTGTAAAAACTATTTCGATTAAGTTTACTTCCTAAACTCTTAGCTTAGGTACCTAACAATTCTCACATTTCTAATGTGAATAATGATATCTATAGAACATGATAACTGCGCTTTACTGGTTTACAAATAACACTTATACAATTCACATTTCGTGATTCTTAAAGAAGTTGTTACTTTATGCTGTTATAAATTTATGATCGACTTTGACCTAAATATCTTGACTAACATTGCGTGATATTTCAAATTTTTATAATTTAAATCAGTGATCCCCAATATTGTTAAAGATTAAAATAATTATACGATTAAGTGATCTTATTAACATTTTTATCAACTTTCCCATATTTATTACTAGCTTACCAATCCTTAAAAAATTAATAAACGTGTTGCTGGCGCCCGCCGTACAGAAACAGAAATCTTCTTATGTTCATTTCAAGGTTTGGAGGTCTGTATATCATTAAATTAATCATGGTATGACCTATTATTCACTTTTAAATAAAACGGTTGCATCAAGTAATTTATAAACAGCAATTTATCAAGAAAGGTTAACAATAGACCATAAAAATTACACAACGGTAATATATTAGTGGTGCTTAAGACACTTAAGGAAAAAATATTTAAATTAATTTTTCAATTGCTTTTGTAGCAACAGTATCTAACTTCTTTGGTAAAGTTATATAATAGTTGTTACATAGATGAATTTAGATTTTAAAAATGCTTTCTTTTTTCTCCTATTTAAAATTGGTACCCATTTATTAAGAAATTAAGTATGCGCTTAGTTGTAATATTTCATAACTATTTAACTGTTTAAAAAAATAATGTAAACTGAATGGAGACAAACGTTGGGCTACATTCTAACAAAATACGACTAAAAGTATGTTATTTGCTTTTGTTCGTACTTATCTCAAGTAAGAAGGCAAAAAATACGTATAGCTTGGTTAATCAGCTTTAATTTCAAACTATAATTACAGAGTCTCTTAATTTAGATCTATTTGTAGGTATCATGGTTATGCTTAGGGCACGTTTTTGAAAAAATCATCCTAGAGTAATCCGTTTTGCGATTTTATTTATTACTTAGATACTACTGAAAAACTGTATAAAACAATTTTTTTGATTACTAAAGCATCGTGTTTGTTTTTAAAAAAATTGTTACCTGATGTGACAAATATTTTTGTCGGCGCTACTGCTGGTGTCAATTTTTTATGGAGGGCGCCACTTCTCAAAAATAGACTATACCTCATTTTTTTTGAGTAGAAACAATAATTGTCTATGACCTCAAAAATGTTCTTATTTTATAAGCATTCTAAAAATAGATAGTTTAATATATGTTATTTTCATAAATACGAAAATTATAACGTTTCTTTAACTGAATACAAAATGTCGCACGTATATACGAGTAAGTATTACATTTTATTTATTACTGCGTTTCTGCAGCTTCTCTTAAACTATTAGAGAAAAGTTCTTCTTGCACTGCAAACCATCTATCTACAGCTTCTGTTATTTCGTTGTTCGAAGGAAACCTACACCCTTTCGTTTTCCATTTGAAAGGGCCAGATCTCGGAATTTTCAAACAGATTGAACTTTAAATCATGAATTGTATTCATTGTAATATGCAACTTTTGTGCAGAGCAATGCCTGCAAAAGTACAACACCTATGTTCAATTTATCGCATGCTTTTTACATAATTTTTTGTCGCAAAGTATTAATAAGGTGGAATAGCATTCTCCGGCAATTTTTACCTTTCTCAAAATAATCAAACATAATTACTTCACGAGCATCCCAAAAAGATGAGTCAATAATTTTTCCAGCAGATTTCTGCACACAAAACTTTTTAGATCTTGAAAAACCAGACTGTTGTTTCGTCTCTAGGTTGTAAAGATCTAGTCAAGTTTCATTCTTAATAATAATAAAGTCCAAGAATAAGCATCTTCGCCAAAACGGGGCGCGACGCTTCTACCCTTACTCAGTTTTGATTGCATTCGAACATTTGGGAGTCGATTTTGCTGAAATCTTTTTCATCTACAAATGAAGTGAATTATATGATATCCGGGTTCATATCAAATCTTTAGTGTCTCAAGTATATTTTTCATAACAGTTCGACAACTTGACAGTATCATATTATGAACTTCAACAATAATTTTTTGCCTTGTATCCCATCATTTTCAACTGAACATTTACGGCTTACATTTGCATACGAAGGTCAGAGATTGCCAGGTGTTTTAAATTTATTTCCGCAAATATCTTTGCCATTTAACCGTTTATCAATACGGATTCTCTAATTGATGTATATTCAATTTTACCGATTTACATAATTTAGATAGATTTGCGTTTTTTTTTGAAATTTTATTATACTAACAATGCGTTAACGTTTCAATAAGTTGGTCACTATGGTAATAAAAATTTGTTTTGTGCAATTAAAACGACCTTGGTTAATTAAATATCAATATGCGTTTGTAGAATATTTAGAAATTAAAGTAATTTTTAATAAATGAATATCAATAGTATTCCAAATTAAGTTTTGATGAATTAATTCTATGTTCATATTTTTCTAAAGTTTTCTTTAGAAAGTGAAAAATTTTTAGAAAGGCTCATTGTACAGAATTTTGAATGGGCTAATTTTTATATCTCACTTGGGTTTTCTGACCCTTATTTCAAGTTATCCGCCAGTTTACTAGTATAATGTCAGACTACTAAGCACTACTGAACTGCAAGGAATTTAATAAATATCCGTTATTTGCAATTTTGTTAAATAATTTAGTATTAGTCAAAGCAAGTGGTAAAAGATTTTGTAAATTTAAAAGCTGGTTTGTTTTTAAATCTTTCATATATCTTGTATATAATTAATTACATGAAATGCTATAAAAATTAGTATAGCTAAAGTAAAAAAAATTACGTTTTATTTAGATTTCTGAAAAACTGTTTATAAGCTCAACATTTACGGTTTACATGTTGAAAATACAGAAGACGAATAGCATTTTCATAAAATATCGAAAAATGCGAAGTTTGAAAGAAATATATCTAAAAATTAATTAGAATATAAATATTAAATAAAATTATTCTCTTTAGGGTTTTTTGGCAATTTAAGCACTGTTGTAAGCTATAGAATAAAACACATGCGGATACTATATACCTTTAATGTTTTAGTTTATTGATTTTTTTCCATTATGTTATTATTTTTCCTTTGTTTTAAGGTTTCGATTAAATAGTTATCATCAGAATTATAAAAATTTTTTAAGGAAATACGTGAGTAAAAATGGAACGGTTTTGTTATATGATATCAAACATTTTTTCAATCCAATTGGACTTATTTACTTATTAATAACATGGAATTTTTAAATTGCAAAGCTTTTAAACATATGAATATCTGTAAGATTAATTCAGCAAAATTAATCTTAGTTTCTTCTCTAACTTTAAAACCGACAAAGTTAGAGAAAAACTAAGATTAATTTTGCTGAATTAATCTTACAGATATTCATATGTTTAAAAGTTTTGCAGTTTTAAAATTCCATGTTATTAATAAGTAAATATATCCAATTGAATTGAAGAAATCTTTGACATTATATGCCATAACCGTTCTATTTTCACTCATGTATTTCATTATAAAATTTTTATAATTCTGATGATGACTGTTTAGTGAAAATGTTAAAACAAAGGAAAAATAATAACAAATTTTGCAAAAAAGTCTATATATAAACTAAAACATTAAAGGTATATAGTATCCTTATGTGTTTTATTATATAGCTTACAACAGTGCTTAAATTGCCAAAAAACCCGAATGAAAACAATTTTATTTAATTTTATATTCAAATTAGTAGAAGATAATTACTACATTCTTATTTAATAGAATATAAATAAGCCTCTCAACAAAATTTGTATTCATTTATCTATAATATACAAATAGCGAACGTTTTAGTTTTAGTAAGTCGATAGATCTTCAGAATAATCGACACTATAACGTTGTCACAGAATTGCAACAAAGCCCGCCAAATTTTATATCTGCCACGCTTCAAATCGCTCTTACCTGAGTCCATGCGATAGAGAAAAAAAAAGGAGAGATGATGATGTCCAGCTGCCAGAATACCTAACGGAGCGTGGGGTGGATCTTTAACACGCCTCTGGTATAAAGTTGTTGGTAACCTAGATGCTTTTAAAAAGTTTGTTTTCGGTGATGAGAATGTGTCTTAAAAGGATTACGATCGTCACAAATC
>JAHWXV010152100.1:0-15918 GCA_024586415.1 Phrixothrix hirtus
TGAGAAGCACAATGTCAGAAGATCGGCTGAACGCATTGGTAGTCCTATCAATAGAAAAGAAGTTCGTCCAGTCTATCCCGGATTTTGACAACAAAGTCATCGACGTCTTTTCTGGCTTGAAAAATAGGAGAATGAATTTTATGTACAAAAAATAGGTAAGATTTTACTTATACCCACCCTCTTTCAGAACTCACGAGCCGCCACTGGAACGCGAATCAATGATCGATTGTTCTCGAATTATGCGCGTACGCAGAACGCGCGTTGCTCTCCCGTGAAGGATATGACGGCAATTAAAAATTTAGGAACTGACCTCGTGAACGTGTAACACGTGGTTATTTTTCTAGTTTAAAATTTGTTTTGTATTACAAAATACAATTTATTTCTATTAATATTTCATTTATTAGGTTTATTAATAATTAATATTCTCTTTTTATTCAAGAGTTTTTTTACTTGTCTTTATCAAAATCTTTTGAAACTAGTTTTAAGGTCTGTTTATAATTTTGGGGTAACTTTAGTTGCGTACTATTTTTCTTATTAATTATTTGTATTTGTTTGATTTTAAATTTCATAACTATTCGTTATGAAGTCTAAAACTAAGTTATTATGTTTTAAATTTGTTTTGGAAAATTGTCTAATTTTATTTGTTGATTATAATGTGATTAACTTTTCGGCAAGCATGACGCGTGTGGAAACGGAGTTAACAGTTGGTGTGTTCTAGATTGAGTGGTGATTTCCTGTCTCAATTCGGAAAGGTACAACAATTAGTTGAAAATATAGCATATTGAACACATATACGAGGAGCGTTCAATGTATTCTCGGTATAGGCATGACGGAAAAAGCAAACATTCTGAATAAATTTTGTTTTCCAATGTAGTCCTCCATAACCTCAATACACTTGTTTGATCTAACTCTTTAATGCCCCGTAAGAAATAATTTTCCCCTTTGTCCGAAAAATGTGCGTTAATTGCCACCTTTAGCTCTTCATCATCGGAAAAACGCTTTACACGAAGATCTTTCTTGAGGTTGGGGAACAGAAGGTAATCATCACCGGGGGCCAGGTCGAGGCTGTAGGGTGGACGGTTGATTTCTTCAAAACCAAGGTCTTTCACAGCAGCCTTGGCAACACGCCCTGTCTGAACCGGTGCGTTGTCGTGGAGAAGCAACACACCTGCAGTCAATTTTCTACGCCTCAAGTTACGCAGAGTGTTTGCGTAAGATGCAGCAGTAATACTATGACCTTTTTCCGCGCACTCAATCAGTAAAATACCCCTTGAGTCCCAAAACAATGTGGCCATGAGTTTTCCGGCCGGTGGAGTGACGTTGGACAATTTTGGTGGCTGTGCTCCTTTTTTATGCTACTGCTTGGACTCCTGCTTGCTCTCAGGATCATAATTATGAACCCACGTTTCATCTCCGGCAACAATCAGGTCGAAAGTACTCGGCGGATTTTCACCACAGAGCTCCAAAAACTCCCTACAGCACTCGACCCGCACTTGTTTCTGAGGTGCGGTGAGCATTCGCGACACCCATCTTGCACTGATCTTTGATAGGTTAAGATGTTCATAAAGGATAATGTGAATGGTACCCATGGATAGCTTAGTTATTTCTGCTAACATTTTGACCTTTATACGGGCATCTTCAAGTACAAATTTCTCAACAAATTTCACGTTTTCCTCAGTAGTGGTTCTAACCGGCCTGCCGACACGGGGGTCCCCTTTAATGCTTTCATTGCCCCGTTAAGCTCGCTTGACCACTTTTGTACGGTGGATAATGAAGGAGAAGAATCTTGATAAACAGCCACCATCTCTTCGTGGTCGAGTTTTTGTGGTTTTCCTTGTTTTGTAAGGAATTTTATCACAGCGCGATGCTCGATTTTTCGCAACATTGTCGCTTCAGTCATCCTGGTCATTTTTCTCCAAGGATATCTAGAACAATGATAATGCATTCAAAATGTGTATCTATATCCTCAGGGAGTGTCATTTGCCATTGAGATAATTTAAAAACCTTTATCATTACTAAATCGTCACGATACCGAGAATGCAATGAACTCCCCTCGTAAGTATATGCTTTATTTATTTTTTTGTTTGGCTCTAAGTAGTCCAATATGGCGTAGCGTTGCAAGGAAACCTTCCTGTCGGCAGTATGCGTTTGCGCACTGTCGTTAGACAATAATTTTTAGCTGAACTACAGGTAGAATTGTAACATTTCCATTTCTGGATAAAACAAAAAACGTCACCCCTTCGGAGAATATGAGCACCCGTAATACTAAAATATTTTGGCATTACAAAATTGGGAAAAGAGTTAAATTTTAATTTTAATAACGGATTTTACTTGATTACATTTTTTTTACATTGTAAGCACGAAATTGTATCAACCAACTTAAACAACAGTTGATCTAATTAAATAATTGCTTGTAATTTTATTAAATCATTAAATTAGTAATGAATTACATATTAATTGTCGTATTGTCCCATAACTTAAAGATTCAAAACGTTTAAAATTATTTTTGTTACAAGCTTACTCCTGACCGGACTTAATATTTCGATACAAACTATATCTGTGCTCACAAGTCTTATACAATGTTCATTAAATTTTTTCTAGTTCTCCACTTAATTCATTTGAGCATTTGTCTTTGTTTAGCATTTTGAAGATAATCGTATGATTCCAGCTTCAAGACTTGCGCCAAGATCAGCAATCGTTCAATGAGGATCATCCGAGTTCAATGCTTAACTGAATCGATATCTAAATTCAAATATTTTATTCTTTACAATAAGACTATATTGTTCAATTATCCACATCCAATGAAACATTGTTAAACTACTGTTAATCAGAAATTTTATAATTATACAAATTGTTACAAAATTTATTTTTTTCAATAGTGCTTCCTGGCCAACACAAAGAATGCTGTTCTATAGAACGTTGTCAGTTTTTCTTTAATACCTGTTTGATTAAATTGTTAATAAGACTGGCGCCCAAGGACACATTACATCCTCTGTTACACACTAACTACCACTCCTGAGAGATTATCTTGAAGAGATAGTCAGCTTAACGCGTTAACTTATATTTAAACATCAAAACCTTTGCACACGGCTTTTCGACAACTTCTAACATACATTTATTTCTTAAAATAAACATTGTTTTATTGATGCGTTACAAACATCTCTACCTCCACCCTACTACCGCTCTTTGTTTACCTCTCGAAATAGTTTATTCGTTTTTAGACGTCCTGCATCTTTGAAAAGGATACAATGAATTGGTCTCAACAGCAGCATAATGCCTTACTTCGATTAAAATTCACAAATCTTTGATCTAATCGAAATATAGAAGCACGGTGTTTATTACATCCCCCGTACCTTCTATAATCCATAAAAGGTGGATTTCTGTTAAAACGTAAATAACCATGTATAATTTAGATTTCAAATGACCAAACTTTGAAGAACTACTCTAAAAATGCGACAATTTTCGTCCAGAAATTGACTGCTAAATATACTACGACTACTACTACTACTACCCATTACTATCCATTAGGCAAAACCCAGTATCAAGCCTCCACCTTCTCAAACACTGCACGCACACATGCACCAACTCCCTCTCACTACCATCGCACTTCACCACAACTCCCAACACTATACAGTATTTACACCATCATACTATTACCCACCAATCCTACCATGTTTATTAAAACACATTTACTATTATTCTCCACTCCTTTCTGTCCTTACAGACTTCTTTTGGTTCCATTAATTTCATACAGCGTTTTTGGCAAGCTCTCCTATTCTTCGCGCTCTTTATTCTCTTTCCTTTTACAATTTCTTCAATCATATTCAGCCATCTCTTCCTCGCCCTACCCCTACCTAATTTTTCATTCGTACCTACCTCATATATTGTCTTTGTTAAGCATTCATCACTCATTCGTTCCAGATGTCCAAACCATCTTAACGCACTTCTTTCGTACAGCAGTGTTTCATTCACCTGACATGTATCCATCACCTACTCATTCCTTACTCTGTCACGTCTCGCTTTGCCACATGCAGCTTTTAGGCACCTCATACTTACGGCGTTTATTTTACTCACATGCTTCTTCTGACATACCCAAGTCTCACTGCCACATAAAACTGTTGGAACAAATACACTATTGTAGACAGCCTTGTTTGCTTCCATACTTAACTGTTCACTCTTGGTTACTGACCACATGCTGCCAATTATTCCCCTGCCTGCATTCACTCTGTTTTCAATTTCACTATCTACTCGCCCATCATTCGCAAACATTCTGTCAATTTAAGCAAACTTATCCACTTGTTCAATTATCTCGCTACCCAACATCAGCTGACATATTTCCTTTTCATCTTTCCTGTTGAAAACCATTACCTTTGTTTTGCCACTATTGATTTTCAGATCCATTCTTTCACTCACTTCTACAAATTTATTCGACATTCGCTGCATTTGGCTCATGCTTTTAACTACTAGTTCTGCATCAACTGCATACATTAACACTTTTACATCTTCGCTGCCTATATTAGTGCCACACTACTCCTCACATGCACTTTTCACGCATTTGTCCATAAATATATTCAACAACCAAGGAGACATCACACATCCTTGTCTCACCTTGCTCAATTCTAAAGTACTCAGTAACTATGCCGTTCACTCTCACGCAGGATCTGCTTTCATCATACATTGATTTTATTGCATTCAGTAGTTCTCCCTTTGCACCATACTCCGTCAGAGATGCCCATAATTTGCATCTATTCACACTATCATACGATTTCTCTAAATCCACAAATGTGCAATACATTTAAATATTTATGGAAACTTTCACAATTTTATTGAAAAAGAAGGCAAATAGCTTTCGAAACGTTTAATTTTTATTAAAGTTACACAGTTTAACCAAAAAATTGTTTTAATTATGCAATACATTTCTTCATTAACATGCAAAAACTTCTCGGTCATTTGCTGCAAACTAAACATTTGATCCACACACCCTCGTCCAGGCACGAACCGACACTGTACTTCCCATATCTTCCTTTCAGTATTTATGCAAACTCTGTCAATTATAATTTTACCAAACACATTCCCAGCTACACTTATTAAACTTACAGCTCTCTAGTTCTTACATTCATATCTACCACTTTTGCCTTTGTACAGAGGCACGATCATAGCACTCTTCCAGTCCTCTGGAACCCTTGCTAATTGAACACAAGCATTAAATAGTTTGCAAAAAAACCCATTAACCTAGTCGCATACTGCCATACCTTAACATTTCGTTTGTAACTTCACCTATTACAGCAGCCTTTCCATTTTTAAGCCTTTTTATTGTATTTCTTACTTCTTCAACGCCTATGCGTTTATCGTTCTCTTGAATTTTATTTATTTCAGCATTTCCCACGTTCACACTTATCCCAGTATCCCTGTTGCCATACAGTCCCTTAAAATTTTCTTTCCAACGGAATATCACTTTACTTTCATCTCACTCCATTTCATTCTCGCTATTCCGTATTCCGTTTACTAGGTTCCTTACACCTTGCTTTGCATTCCTTACCCACTTCCAAAATAATCTTTTATTACCGTCAAAGTCATTCTGCATTCTTACTCCCTCCTTGACCCTCAGACGCTCTTTACTCTCCTTCACAGCTTCCTTTGCACTCTTCTTTTTAATCCGATACGCTTTCAATAGATCTATCCTATTCTTCTCATCTTTGGTTCCAATCATTCTCTTATATATTTGTTTCATCTCCTTTACTGTATCTTTCACGGCATCAATTCACCATGCGTTCTTTTTGACTTTTTAATCGTACTCACTCCACATACTTTAGTTGCACACTCCACCACGATGCCTTTCAACCTCCTCCATGTACATTCGATGCCACCTTTTTTAATTTCATACTTCCATTCAGATTCTTCTGACATTTCCTTCTCTAGGTGTTGTACGTATTCCTCTCTCACATTCTCCTCCTGCAATCCTTCCACTTTCACTCTAGTTTTTCTTGCAATTGCCCTCTTCTTATATACCCACTTTTTATGAAGCTTAATTCTTGACATTACCAGAAAATGATCCGTCCTTTGCCAATCCACGTAACCTCTCATCATCAACGATTAAATCAATCACCATGCTTCTAGACTCTCCTCTTTGCCACGTATGCAAATGGATATTCGTATGTTTAAACCACGTATTGGACACAAACATGCCCTTTTCTAAGCATAGCTCAACTAACGCTTCCCCATTATCATTCGTTTTAGGATCACCGTAAGGGCCAATTACACAGTCTATGTTTTCTCTTCTTGCTCCCACCCATCTATTCAGATCACCTAGTAAAATCACTCTATCATTCACGTGACATGCATTAAGCATCCCTTCTAGCTCTATCCAAAAGGTTTCACACTCGTCCTGGTTATCACCATTCACCGGAGCATAACATGCTATAACTCTTAGGTTCCTGATGCCTATCTTCATTCGAACTCAGAGTAGCCGGGGAGACACCAATTCATACTCCCTTACATGCACTTTAGCAAATTCGCTCAAAATCAATCCCACTCCCTTTGAACCATGCGTACAAGTAACCTATGCTTCCCTCATCCATCTCTATCACTTCTTTTCCTTTCCACTTGATTTCACTCACACACAGCACATCTAGTCTTCTCTTTCCAATTTCATCCAAAATCCTGCGTTCTATTTCATATATCCCTCTTACATTCCACGTTCCCATTTTCCATTCTATGTTCTCAGGTTTATTCTAAGGTTCAATGTCAGCCGCCCACCATGGCTTTGATTGTCCGAGGATTTCCTTTGGTTCTTTTTAGCAATATAATTAAAGGTAGACCTGGATGCTACCTTAGATCGTACTCTATGCCGATGCAGTATTCCCTACTTACGGAATCGACACCATACCGATCAGTGTTGACGTATTTAACCTACGTGCTACAAGCACAGCCCCAATTCCAGCATTACGCCAGGCATGTCCAACGCTATTCTATACAGACTAAGCTCTCTATCATGAACGGGTATCTTTGCAGGCCAGCACGTAGTTGCCCGTGCCACGACTACTAGGAAGTATACGTAATGCACTGACACACCCGGGCACACTGCTAAATGAAATGTAAAAAAAAAGAAAAAGGTAATGAGGTGTATAATAAGTTTCCCAGTGTATTTTCATTATAGTTGTTATGCCCTATGTTATACCCAAGATTACCAACTTGAATTAATCATCCTTTCTCGCATTTTTTTGCATCTGGTAAATTCTATAGTTCACATATAAATAATGAACCATATCACTGCTCAGATTAGTCAGTTATGTAATTAAAGTTGGTGTATAGACATTAGCAGATACACTGTGCTTATAAATAAATGTGTGCCTACGTGCAGAATAATATGTTATTGTGAGTTGACTATTTAGAGAATTAAACAAATAATTAATTACTTAGTTTTGTTACAACTGATGTGAGAGTGCCGTTTTAGTATTTCGATTGTAATCTCGCAACGACCTAAATAAATTAAATTATATAAATAAAACTAAATTACTGTTGTGCTTTATATATGCCAGTCACAAGAGCTATAGATAAAAATATGAAACTCTTACCAGAAATGATACAGATAATTCAGGATAAAATGGATTCAAATCAAAAAGAATTTAAATTAAATCAAAATAAATTACAACAAGATATGAAATCAAGTCAGAATAAATTACAAATTTAGTTCAAATATATTACAAGAAAATATGCAATCAATTAACTCCAATCAAAATAAGTTACAACAAGAAAGCACAAATAAATACGAGAAGAAATGCTGCCAGTTAGATCAAGTCAATATAAATTACAAGAAGAAATTAGATCAAACAAAAATAAACTGAAAGAGGAGATTATGAATGTAATTACCATCACGCAGGGGAAAATAGAGCAGAGATTAAAAAAGAAATCGAAGATATCACCAAAAAAGTCGAGGAAGTGTCAATAAAGTATAAAGCGCTAACGAAGAAATGTGATGACCTACATTAAAAGTTGATCCTCCTGACAACGGCCAAGTAAGTCATCATTTCATAACATGAAATATCCCCGGCGCATTATGCAGAACAAGATGAAAAAGATACGCAATGGATCACCTGTTTATCTATCATAGAACATGGCTTCTTAAATTCCCGAAAACATGCAAAAGCACCTTTGGCGAACTAGTATAAGCAATTTATGGCAGCCGAAAATCTAACAAATGTACTACGGGAGAAAAGCCAACCATATTGATATTGGCTTTACGTGCGGACGTTTTGGATATTTTGTAAACTATGCCTGATAACCTGCAGAACCTTTTCGACTATCTGCTTTCGAGACTGGACATGTAGTAGGGAGACAAGTGCCTGCAAGGTTTACGAGGCTCGTCCAGAAAGTAAAGAACGTTTTTCTATAACTAAGAAAAAGCAAAAGATGCGAACACAAAGCTTTATTTACAACATCACAGCACCTTAATCTATTTTTCGATGTAATCGTTGTAGCTCTCAACACTTGTATCGTGTAACCAGTTTTTCGATAGCGATGTTGAATTCTTCACCGGCGAAAAATCGGAGCCATGATGTTACTGCTACTCTGAGGTCTTCGTCGTTGTCAAACTGTTTTCCGCCTAAAATCTCCTTCTATTTCGGAAAAAAATAGAAATCACTTGGTGCCAGGTCAGGGCTATAAGGAGGATGCCAGAACATTTCCCACCTAAGTCTTTGAAGTTCTTCCTGTGTTTGTGCACTGGTGCGAGATCGAGCATTGCCGTGGATCAAAACCACTTTTGACGACAACATTCCGCACCTTTTGCTTTGAATCGCGCGCTGAAGGCGTTTCAGACTTTCAATTTAGCCCGCTGAGTTTATTGTTGCACCTCTTGGCTTGAACTCTAAGTGGATTAGACCCTTTCGGTCCCAAAAAACCGTTGCCATCAATTTTCTGGTTATCAAATTTGGTTTTTCTTTTGTAGGTGTTGAGGGTAGGTTTCAGTGAAGCCATTCCATAGATTGACGCTTGGTTTCCGGCATTTTGTAAGAAACCCAATTTTCATCTCCCGTTACAATCCGGTCGAGAAATTCGTCACCGTCGTTCTCGTATTGAGTCACAAATTCAAGGGCTGCTCCCATCCTTTCGTTCTGTAGACATCCGTCAACACCTTATGCACTCAATAAGCACACATTTTTTGTATCCCAAGTGCTCTGTCACTATTTCATCTAGCAGAGATCGTGAAATTTGTAAAAGTGATTCGTATAATACGCTCAAAGTGAAAGCCCGGTTTTCCTGAAGTTTTTCAACTTTCACTTTCAATTCGTCAGTAATAAGAGATGGAATTCCACTCCGTTCTTCATTGTGCACACTGGTTCTTCTTGGATTAAACATTGCATCATTCCCTCACTGAAGACTCGTGTATTACATTTTCACCATAAACTTGCTTAATTTGCCTATAAATTTCGATAGACCGAACATTTTGTGTATTTAGAAAGCGAATTACACTACGCACTTCACATTTGGCGGTATTTTCTATTGAATATAAATACAAAACACACAACCGTGACTTTACCGCAATGAAACTCGGCTCACACTGACGCGGGAAGCCGAGCTGCCTGGCCCACATTCAATCGTCGTGATGGGGGATCGGTGCCGCGTGTGATGCGCAAACGTTCTTTACTTTTTAGACGATCCTCGTATTATACCCAATTAAGGAATACACTCAAAAGGTTAATGAAAACCTTCAGTAATTTGAAGTCAAAATTGTATGGTTAGTCAGATTAACATATCCGACCGCCCCAGAAAGTTTCATCGAGTAATTTGAGGTACAGACGTTTGTTGATGGCCTTCGAGATAGCAGGCCCTAAGATTAACGCGCTCAAAGGACCTCAAATAATGCATCGGCTCATGCGTTAACAGTTAAAGCGGCCAAACTAGCATCTAAGGAATGACGTTGAGAGCCCGGAAGAGATACTTTTAGGAACATTTCAAACATAACGTTCAACAGAACGAAAACTACAATGTTGAAAATGAAAATATGGCCAAAGAAATTGCACAAACGCGAGAAGTAATCCTGCCGATAACACATCAGGCAAATTAAAGAGAATCAATGCAAAGGGACGCGTACTGATATTTGCTAATCATGGCATGATTCTACCAAGAATGGTTGTCTGAATTTCTGTACCTGTTCGTATCACCAGGTGACCAGGTGACACCATCCAAGTGGCTTTAATACGTAAAAACCAGCGCAGGGAGAATTTGCCAAATGTTGCTGAATACTGGAGCAACAAAAACAACAGTGAATGCAAATACCATCAAGGATAGAAAACTTTTAGGTTTGCAGCTGCGATTACGAACAGCTACAGAAATTCAGACAACCATTCGTGGTAAAATCATGCCAAATATTGAAGTTGTGGAAGTTGTTTGCACCGAATATTAGTAGCTGATATTGACGACAATATAGTATTAGTAACTGCAGTCTACGTGTACAAGATGAAGAGATTGATATTGGTCAGTGAGACGATCAGACAATAAAGCTGACCCTTGCGGAAGAAGCGACACTAATAGCAAGAAGTGATACAATAATTATGAACCGGCCAGGTAAAGACTTCCAGGCAAGTTGTGTAGAAATCCTGAAAGCTAATCATTGAAATATTAACCGTGGAATTTTAGTTGAAAGAGTACTGAATGAAGCTAAAGTAATGACACCTGCGCAACTAATGAACATCAATGATTTCGAGATGTCATTGGAGAATGCCACTGAATTTGGATTATGCATGCCAGTACCTTATGTAGTATATTACATAAAGATCATTGAGGATATTGTGTTTGCGAAGCATTTAACTAAATTCCGTTCCATGTCCGAGCCTTCAGGTATCATTGTTTCATGGACAAAAGAAAAAGTCTAGTCAATTAATTGGTAGATACTCTATCTATGCTACTGAGGAGGAGTTGAAGAGAAGAACAAACTTACTGATGCATAAAATAAATACCGGGGATTCCCAACAAATATGTCAAAAACCAAGAAGGTTGCCTTTATCGAAACAGGAGGAAGTGGAGGAAATAACTCAAGACACATCCAAGCAAGGAATTATCGAACAACCTAATAACCGACGAGTATCACCAGTTGTATTAGTTAAGGGAAAATATCACAGTACATGATTCTGTATAAATTATTATCGCTTGAACAATGTAACCAAAAAGGACAGCTACCACTACCCAGGATTGGATACACCTTCTGGCTCCAGTCCGTTCTCCACTTTAGACATGCAAAGTAGATACTGGCAAGTTGATATGGAGCCTGAACATCGCCAGAAATCGGCATTTACTATTGGACCTGGACTTTGGCAATTCTTTGTAATACCATTTGGACTATGCTATGCTCCAGTTACGTTTGAAAGATTGATGTAATTGGTCCTGAGAGGCCCTATTGGCAAACACGTCTGGTTTACTTCGACAATATGATAGTAATCGGAAAATCCTTCAGTGAATGCATAAAGAATCTTGAAGAGGTGTTCCACAAATTGCGCAGTGGTCAAAAAAACTGAAACTTGTTCCAGAAAAAGTTATATACTTAGATCAGGTAGTTCCGGAGGAAGGCGTGACAGCTAACCCAGAGAAAATTCGAGCGGTACGAGAATTAACTCAATTACTAACACAAATTAAACATCTGTTTGGGGTTACGCACCTACTATCGTTGATTCGTACATAGATTTGGCGACATTGCAAAACCTCTTAAAAAGGATACCGAAGAAGATCAATAACTGTCAACGTTTAATCAGGTTTTAATAGCCGCGCCTGTTCTCAGATAGCCTAGAATATAAGACCGATTTGTCTTGGACACAAACGCAAGTTAAGTTGGTATCGGCTCTGCGCTGTCGAAAACTCAGGATGGACAGGAGACAGTAATTGGATACTTCAGAAAAGTGTTGTCAAAGCCTGAATAGAACTGTTGTTACCTGTAGCGACTCAAAAAATCAATTGAACACATTTAAAAGTATGTTTATGGGCGGAACTTCCTACTTAGGGCTGGTTATGCAGCATTAAAATTGGTTCTACAGTTATAAATTCAAAAGGACAAATTGTGGGATGAATTGAAAGGCTGCAAGAATACGACTTCGAGGTGGAACATCGTGCCAGAAGAAACTATTCTAATGCTAATACTTTACCGAGAAGATTTTGCCCAAACGAATGCAATCACCCTCAAAGTGTGATACAAGTTCAAGAAAACGAACTAGATGTGAAGTTGTCTCTGAAATGGAAAGACAATGATCGAAAACCTGCATGGGAAGAAGTGGCACCGTGTATCAGCATCGTTAAAGCATACTGCACTCAATGGAATTTCTTGCAAATCCAGAACGGTTTTCTGTGGAAGACCTTGGCGAATGAAAATGAACCTGAGGAATTTGTGTAGTTGATAATTCTAAAGAATAGAGCAGGGGATATTTTGCGACAACTACTTGATGGACTATCAGTAGGACATGTGGGTTTGAAGAAAGCACTACAAAAGGTTCACGAACATGCGCTTCGGGGAGCGGTCCGCATGGAAGACAGAATAACCTGGGTAGCCCTTTTGAAAGTGTGGCTAGTAATATGCGGGCCCGTTTCCGCAAACAGATTAAGGCAACAACTACATGATAGGAATTAAAAGATGTGAACTCGCCCATATTTTATTTAGTTAATAAATCATCACTTACCTGTTTCGCCTAATAAGGCATCAGGCATCAAAACTAAACACATCTTAATGGCGATGGATTATTTTAATAAGTGAGCCGAGGTATGTGCTCTACCAAATCAGAAGGCAGTTGTAGTAGCTATAACATTGGTGAGGAGTTCGAAGTTCGGAGTTCTTTAGCCGTTTTGGGATTACATTGGAATTGCATTCCGGAGAAGGTCGAAATTTTGCGAATTGTTAAATATACAAAACACTAGGACTACTGCTGTTCGTCTGATATAAAATGGAATGGCGGAGCGCATGAAACGAACCATTTGGAAATATTTTTCAGACCATCAGCGGAACTGGAATCAATATCTACATCCATTCCTAATAGCGTTTCGATCAGCAGTGCATGAAAGAGCGCCTAAAGTGTTATTTGGGCGTGAAATAGGCCTTTTATATAATTTGGAGTTTAGCATTAGATCCAGATAAAAGAAGAATGCTGGAAGTGAGTACTTTGAAAGCTTTAGATTGCTAGTGATTAAATGAGGGTCAATTATGGTGTGCATTCTATAGATGAAGTATATATCAGCTCAATAGCTTGTTATGGCTTTAGCAGCCGCAACGACGACTAGGTATCCCACCCAAACTACAGCGATCTTAGGAAGGTTCATATAAAGTTATAACAAAGATCAACGTTGGAATATACCGGATCATCGAGCTACCCAAAGAGAAACCTAAAGTGGTATGCATAAATAAGTTAGCTTCGTATCGTGGTAGAAATGTGGGCTGTTGATTACCTGGGTTGGCAGTGTGAGCAATTTGAAATAAATTATTGTATTTCGTGTTAAAATTACGCAATTACTAGGTTTTATAATTTGTAGGTAATCAAACTATTTTCCCAACTCTATTATTGGTAATAAGCTGAAGGAATAAATCCCTTATTTTCGGACAATGAATGTACTGTATCGATAAATATTACCTGACAGTAATCTGTTTATACTTTCCTTTTAATATTTACTTTTGAATTTGCGGGTCACAACAGAAATTTTATTTATGACATACAGTGTGCCCGCATGGACTGAACAGGAGGCAAAAAACTTTTATTTGTAACTTAACGCAAAAATGCCATTCTTTATAAAATTTTTTGCTTGCCCCAAAACCACCAATTCCGAAACAAAAATCTAAATATTCTTTTTAGCAGCTGCGAAAATTCCCAAAACACACTTGAGCTAAAGAGAAACATTTTATTTTATTCAACGTGGTATCTTCCAACCTCTACACACGTTTCACCTCTACATACAAATTCTTTATAAATATTGTGCATCGTATCTTCAGTGACAGAATTTACCGCTTCCGTGATTTCTTGTTTTAAAATTTCGATATTGTTATTCAAATTAGTATTATAAACACGCTGTTTAATACGAGTATATCCCCATAAAAAGAAATGCAATGGGCATAAATCAGGGGAACGAACTGGCCAATTGACGGGTCCGTAACGACCTATCCATCTGTTTTCAAAATGTTTTTGCAGATAATTTCTTACCAACACTGTTGAGTGAGCAGGGCATCCGTCGTGTTGAAAAAATACACTTTCAAAATTAGGTTCATCTCTTACTGTAGGCAGCAAAAATTTTGAAACAACTCCAAGTTAGTATGTTGATTCACATTTTCATTAAAAAAATACGGACCGATGATTTTTCCATACATAAAACACACCACACATTGACCTCTTTATAATACTGACTTCTCGTCATAATTTTGGAATTAGGATTTTCTCTCGACCAAAATTTACAGTTTTGTGTTGCAACTTCCCCATTAGCTGGAAATGTTGATTCATCCAAAAAATAATGTTTTTGTATAAATTTCGATTTACAGACTGCTTTTCTCCTACGTATAAGCAAAAGTCTGAACGCACAGCATCACCGCCATTTCTTAATTCATGTACAAAAATCGATTTATAAGGTTTAATTTTGCTTTCTTTAAAAATTCTATGTAAATGTGATTTGCTAATTAACTGATTTAACCGTGTAGACCTTTTTCGTAAGGATAATTTTGGATTTGTTTCTACAGAATCTATCCTTTTCCTTTTCTTGCTGTTATGTACGCTAGCTGTTCTTTCAAGTTTTTCTACCAAATTACGTAAGGCATTAACGCACACGTGAACATTAGGAAACTTCTGTTGAAATTTTTGAATTGCAAGGCTATAAGAAGCTTCGCCAGTTCTATAACATTGAACGAGATAAATTCTTTGTTCTAAAGTTAGCGTTTCTTAATAGTATCAGTAAAGATAAACAAATACGTAATGACATTGATAAATATGTAATACCATTGACAAATAACACGTAACTTGATTTACTTATTAGGTTACCATGGAAGATAACAGGATAATCTGGTTTAATCAAAAACATTTAGAAACTTTTTTGCTTAAAATTTTTGTGTTTTTGTAATTTTATCAGCTGCTAAAAAGAATATTTAGATTTTTGTTTCAGAATTGGTGGTTTTGAGGCAAGCAAAAAATTCTATAAAGAATGGCATTTTTGCGTTAAGTTACAAATAAAAGTTTTTTCCCTCTTGTTCAGTCCATCCGGGGACACACTGTATACTTGATAAGCTACAATATAATGAATTAAATATATTTGTTAAAATTCAAATTTAAAATATATGTATACAGGGTGTTTCAGATAATATGCGTTCCTTTTAAAGGCTATAAGTAGACCCTACAGACACCCCAATAAACGTAAAATTAAAAAAAATATGAGTACAAAAAAGTCCTTTTTTTCGAATTATGTACAACGAGCCGCCTATGGCCGTGTTCAGACTAAAACTGTTAAATCATTCATAAAATTATAACTGACCTACCTAACAATATCAATTTACAATAACATACATTTTTACAGCTGTAGCAGGCACATTGCGATTTATTTACTACAACAAATAACGGGATAAGGGGATTACCCTTTCACAAAGTTGAAAGAATTTAGAATGTATACAATTTTTTTAACAATTTTAAAGAAGTTATTTATTAATAACTGATAATAATAAAAATAGAGTATAGTTATGTATCGTTCTAAAAAATGTGTTTAAATGTAAAGACAGCTTAAGCAATTATTTATTAACATTTTTTAATTTTACACCTAAAAATCGATTTTCATTTCTGAAATTGCGTGACATCATCCTACGCTTAAAATAAAAATGTGTATTTTAAACACTTTGACACGTTTTAGAACAATTTTATTAACATAAAGGCACCAATCAGTTAAACACGGTGCAGATGGGTACAATTTGCTATTTCG
>JAHWXV010152153.1:0-10932 GCA_024586415.1 Phrixothrix hirtus
CTGGACTTCCATTGGTATTCACGGAATACCAATGGAAATCGTTCCTTTGATTTGCAGTATGTTTTGCATATGCAATATAAAAGGCTACTCTGTCGTCGGTATGTGCGGGCACCGATAAAACAACAAACGTTTAATTCCCAACCAGTCGGGTATAACAGTGTGCGCTGAGCTTGCAACAGGTGCACACGTGTTTTTTGTGAGCTCTTTGTATTCCTCAAGTAATACTGTAACTTAGGCCCGTTCAGCTTGCTGCGGTGGGTCGGTTCCAGTATCAACTCCACCTCCAAGTGCCATGAGTGCTAAATTGGACAACGCGACGCGCGACCCGTTGGTAGGTTTCCTGGAGTGGGTGAACTACATCCACCCAGGAAAGCCGACAAACCGCCCAAACAAGTTCTGGATAATCTCCCAGAAACTATCCTCAGCATTAATACCCAAGACGCGGCGGCAAATCTCGCCGAGAACATGCTAAGGGAATACGCTAAGGTAAACGCGGCCGCAAGGGCAGCAATTAATTCCCTCGAAAACGACATGGACTACTCCTCCAACGACGAGTACCAAGTCCAAAAATCAAGGAAGAGGCAGATTCCCACCACCCCTCAATCCCCAAGTCCAGCGACAAAGGTCAAGACCAGCAACAAATACGAAGCGCTGTCGGACGTAGAAGAGGAATCGCCGGCATCAACCTCCGCTGGCAAAAGTTCGCTGCCGCCGCGATCAAGCACGCAAAAGTCGCACAGAATCTCGACCGTCATCATGAAGTCCAAAGCAGAGTGGTCCGCCATTGCTAAAGACCTCAATAGCCTGGGCTTAAAAATCAAAGCAGGCAAAAATGTCAGTCTCGGCATCAAGATCCAGCCGGAGACCGAAGAAGACTATAGAGGTATCACCAAGCACCTCGAGCAAAGGAAAGTACTCTTTCACACCTTCAGACTACCCCACGAAAAGCCACTCAAGGTGGTTATAAGAGGCTTTCCGGAGACCATAAGCGACAAAGAAGTCAAGGAGGAGCTGGAAAACTTAAAATTTCCAGTTCAAACAGTCTGGCGAATGAGGAGCGGAAAATATCGAAGCCCCATGCCTCTCAACTTAATAGAATTTGAGAAGACACCAAGAAACAGAGAAATCTACAACTTCAGAGCTCTATTTTCTCTGAAAATACGGGCAGAAAGCTCGAGAAACGGCAGGCGCGGGATAGTGCAGTGCCATCGCTGCCAAAAATATTGGCACTCGCAGGTATACTGCAAGGCCGGCCCGTTGTGCGTAAAGTGCGGATCCCAACACCAGTCCACACAGTGTGAAAAGCCTCGCACAGACCCAGCTAAGTGCGCAAATTGCGAAGGCGCACACACCGCCAGCTATAGAGGGTTCCCATACTACCCCAGTCAATGAAAACATAATCCCACGCCAGAGGCCCGCAAAGTTGCGGAACCACAACGCAACTTTGCGAGCTACGCAGAAGCTACAGGAAGCCGACGTCCTACACCACCGACAGAGACGCGAAGCCAAGCAACAAGTGTCCGGTCCGCCCAGCGCGCAAGATCTACACCAAGATGGGATCCAGAAACGATAATTTTAGCCACCACAGTCATCCTGGAGGCCGTCAAGGGTGCAACCACCTTCGGCGAGGATGTCACGAAAATCATAGTGTGTCTTCCAGCACTACTTGAATTATTTTCCGCCAAATAAAAAGGCGGAAAATTACACCCCTTTCTCATCGCGGTGGGTGCAGTGTCCACCTGTAAAGTGCACGAACACACCGAATTCCATAGTGCGAAGAAAGAACCGAAAAGCCAAGTTAAAAATAAAACAACAGAATCCAAGTCCAAAACATACCCTGAGATGAAGATATAGGACATATGCTCCTGGTTCTTCGATCAGTCAGTGAAAAAACGTCAAAAACGCCCAACCAGTTGGAAAACTGCGAGTGGGCGGTACTAGTGTTCCAATCAGGTCGAAATCACTTAGGACGAAGGTGCAAAAAGTTAATTAGAACTTGGTGCACCATTATCCAAGAGGTTCATCGTTCGCCATTATATGAGGTTGGTAAAGTTAGTAGTAAAAGACACCATATCTACTTCATCTAATTTTGCACCTGCGGCAATTAAATCGTCAATGATATCATCGAAACGATTAAAACGTTTTAATAATGTGATATCACTGTTAACTTTAAGACTTACCAATTGTTTTCGCAACTCCAGCTGTGTAGCTTGCCACGTGAATAGTAGCTTCATGCGGTAGTTATGGGGTGGGATGTGCTAGGTACACGCAGTAGGACCTATGTTTAATGATCCTATCTAACCTAAGATAATTCAAATTGGGCGCCAGGTTCTTAAATTCCTGAAAGTGCCTCGTACGCTTAAGAACGAAAGGTTACAAGCAGGCGTATATGAAAAGCTGTAAAAGACAATAAAATTTCAAATTACATCGATAATAAACGACTAGGTTCCCAAACTCCAAAATTGCTTATATGCATACATCTATAAATCATCAAACAAATTCGCAAATTAAATTGCCTTGAGGGACTTATACTGTATTTAATTACACAAACAAAGTTTATTTCAACATTTGCAGGTTTAATGGAGTAATTGCAATTACTTAACTATCCTGGGCTGCTATTATCAGTTTTTCAAAAATCCACATAAAACATCTTGACAGGCGGTCTGAAAACTAAGGTAAGTAATACAAAAGAAGGTACTTTATTCAAGTTTTTTACATTTATGTTTCGATCTAGGCCCCTTTTAACTTGACGCACTAGTTTCAACGATGTTCGAATCGTTTAATCCCTTCACTATAATAGAACCAATCAAGAGCTTCAAAATAATCATTTCTTTCTATAATCACTTTCTCATTAGATGAAAACCTCTTTCCACCTAGCCGCTTCTTCAAGTTTGGAAACAAGAAAAAGTCAGATGTAGCTAAATATTTATTGTAAGATACATGATGAAGAATTTTGAAACGCAATTCAACTAATTTTGCGGCGACAATGTTCGATAAATAAGCCGGTGCATTGTTATGGCGAAACAACAACATCTTTCTTGCCAATGCGGTATTTTATCCTTTAATTTACAATTAACTGGTCCAATAACAACGCGTAGTACTCGCCTGTGATAGTTTTGTATTTTCGCAGATAATCTATAAAGATAACACCACGAGCATCCCAAAATATGGTGACCATAACCTTGTTAGCTGTTGGAACCACCTCTGCTTTCTTCCGTGCATCTGAACCGACTTCTACCGATTGTTTGGATTGAATTTTTATATCGGAGGTATAGTAGTCTATCCATGTTTCGTTAATAGAAATTAATCGACGCAAAAATACGGCGGGATTATGCTTAAAAGGGTCAAACAGTACTCAGAAGTTGTTACGCGCACTCGTTTCTGGTCCACAGTTAGCAGACGCGACAACCATCTTACTGACAGCTTTTTCATACACAAGTTTTCATATAAGATATGACCAACACATTCTTTAGATATGCCTATAGGTCTGCTATCACACGCACTTCCAATCGACGATCGTTTAAAACAAGATCATGAACTTGGGTGATCATTTCGTCAGTGGTAGCCTCTTTCGGGCGTCCTGGTTTAGTTTCACCTTCGGTACTTGTAGGACCATGTTTAAGTTTATTCAGCCAGAAACGAACTGTCTTAAATGATACTCCGTGAATATTATCTAGCTCTTCTTTAATATGTTTGAGTCTTTTCCTGGCGATATGGAAGTGCTTAGTCACAGCAAGAAATTCGCTTTTGTCCACATTCACAACACAACATAACACGTTTACTTTAAACAACTGTAAGAGACAAAGGACACAGCGTATTTAACTCAAACTTTGACAGCTATCTTATAACATATGGTAGATTTGATAAATGACACGCATATGTAGATTACGGTGCCAAAATGCAATTATTACTGATATCTAAATAAAAATAAATACGAATTATACGAGGACATTTCAAATAAAATTCAGATTGGGTCTGTAGAGCATGCAAATGTGTCACCGTTACAAAATACACTGGCTGACGTTTTAAAGTAATTATCTGGATAGCATCTGATCGCTTACTTTACTAGATAAAACAATTGCGCCACCAAGCTGTCATTGTTTGCAATATCGTCGCTAAATAATTGCGTCAGCGAAGAAATGTGCTCAGTTATAAGATTTTTAACTTCTGAGGTTGTAAATCCATCTGAAATTCATAAAAGAAAGATAAATGTGTATGAAGATAGTTGTATGGCTCATTCAAGTGTTTTTGAATGGGACAATAAGTTTAAAAATAGAACCCAGTGTGAGACATGCTCCGCGCCCGGGACAGGCGAATCGTGTAATCACACCAGAGGACATTGCAGTGGTTCAAGAGCTGATTTATCAAAACAGACGAATTAAATTTAAAGAAGTCACTTCAAAAATAAATGTGAGCATTGGTTTAGTTCATAATATTGCTATGAACCACCTTAAATTTCATATAGTGTGCGGTGTATAAATGGTTTCGTAAGCAGGCAAAAAAGGTTTCTCACGTGGAATTGGGGCATTGATCGACAAGTGGAAAAGGTGTGTTGAGAGGCAAGGAGATTACGCAAAGAAATAATATGTTTGCTAGTAATTTTTTACAATAGAAACCGTTTAATAAACCCATTCCGAATTTCACTTGAAACAGTATCGCATATTTAAAATTATATGCTGAACTGAAGGTTAGATCAAAAATATGTTGAATTTTATTATCAGCATTGGGAATACATTTATCTAGTCTTCCAAAGTTTAAACAAATCAGCACTATCGGGCATTGATGATCATCTCCAAGTTTCTCAGTCGATGTGAACTCCGTAAAAATATAATGATGCGCACTCAAAGAATTAAAAAAAAAGCAAAAATATTCTTATCTGAAGATCTTCTATTTTCCACAATAATTATTACTCTAGCGCACCTAGTGCGACCGTATCTTGCGTCCAAATTACCCACTCAAGCTTCTCACTGCATCAATAATTCTGCCAGATAAAATGCCGTGTATCCTTAAGATGCGGCCGCAAAATTAGAATTTTTATACATCAAACTAAACCACTATAAAATACAAAAACCCTTGGAATTAAAATAAAAAGATACTGCCAACTCAATAACTTGCCTCGTCAAGCGGGTACGTCCTCAAAAATCACAAAAACTCGAAATGAAATACAATATAACACGGAAACATTTAAACTTTTCCGCTATATTCTATATTCTTCTATCTCTAACTCAGAAACCAGTTTTCCTTATCAAAATTTACACAAAACAAAACCTGATAATAATACAATGCAAATTGCTGCAGCACGTCAGCGGTTCCAAACAATAACATTAGTAATGTAAAATAAGATTCTTAAATTATTTCGAAACCTGTACAATACAACAAAATACACTATTTGGGGCAGTAGGCCCGTAACAACCTAAATTTTTTTCATAAATAGTATACAGAATTTGCAAGATTTCTATTGCAGTATAATTTTCGTTTGCGAAACCCAAAAATGATTTACCTAAATATTCAATGATTCTACTTTTGGCAATTAAATCTTCATTCTTCTATAACTCGTCTTGCTCTTTGGGGATTTCAGATCCTACAACCCTTAATACTTCTAATTCTGCATGTAAACAATTTACGCAAATTTTCCATACGCTATACAGTTCACCGTTAAACTTGTGTGTTTATTTCCATTTTAGTATTTTAAAAATCAAAGAATATTAACGAATTGTTAATACAGAACCTTTTCGCAGTTTAATTAATTGAAAATGCGTAGTATTGGGCCCATAACCTGTTAATTTTATAGGTAAAAAGGCAGATAAATAAAACGACAATTGTAAAGTTTTAAATTATGTATTGAAAAGTTAGTGGGAGAAAGTTTATTATACAACTAACTAACTTAAAATCTCATATATGTATTGATACATGCTCGTATGGCTTTCATGATGTGGTATTTACTTTGTCACCATTAATGCCCTTAGTTTGAGTTTAAGAATAACACATACATTATTTAGGTTATTTATTACATTTTGTTTTTGTTCACTAATTCCTTACAGTATAAAGATTTATAACGTATAATTTATCGAATAATATCAGAAGTGACAACATCATGAGGATTAGTAAATTTACTATGATATTATTTCAGGTACAACAAAACGAAGTGTACGTTTGGCAACATCATATACTGCAAGAGAAATGTAGAGTGTAAAATAAGGAAAGAACAATAGCTATTCAGATATCTATTATAGAACGATCCCATGCATCACTTTTAGTTATTAAAACGTATTAACAACTCCTAAGTTGACTTCAAAGTGTTTGGTTACTGTCCATTTCAACCACCCTAAAATGTTTTTATAATGCATATGTCACTCAAATGGGGAATAGCGCACGCTAATATATTGCTCGTTTATCTCCATTGCAATTACGTTTCTCTAACTAGTTAGTTACGTGTTAATTCCGTTATAGTTTAGTCGCTGAAAGGTGTAATTACTTTGCCCCCTCTTAATAATATTGTTTCTATCTTACTCAAGTAACTTTATAAAACATATATTGCTATCGTTTTCTATAGAGCTTTATCATGAAGTTACAAGAAATATAGTAAACAGTAACTATGGATGAATACTTGCATAATAATTAGGAACGTATAATACATGTAAAACATGATACCTCTATAAATATGCGCGCCTCCAGAAATATTAATATTTATAAAAATAAACATTAGGAAAATTATATACAGAAGTGAAAATGTACAACATATTTTCACGTAAGTTGTAGATATAATGCATCTGAAGGAAAAATAAATAAAATATTAACACAACAATTTAAACAAAATGACTTTATTCATTGATTAGTACTGACAACTTCGATAAAATATGGCGATATTCACATAAATTTACTATACAGTTCAAGTTACGATAACTATCATAATTTACGTATATTTACGTAATTAAACTGCAATGATTTCGCTTGAAAGTAATATTTACTGAGATGTAAAATATTCTTTTTGACCGTTAGGTATCGCTTACATAACTACTATAGAAGGTATACCAAATAGTAAGTCCCCACCATGAAAGTTCGTTATAGGTGTGCACCAGTTGTTTAACGCCTTCGCTAAACTAATAGCGTGCGCAATTCATATACATTGGAGTGTGGTGAATATTAGTTGCTTTCCATTTCTAAGAAATTGTATGAATATGTTTCATCTGTAAAAATAAATGGACTAATTATAACTTAGCAATATTAACTACAAATAAAATTAAATTGCTGTTGTGACCTAAATGTTTGTTAAGTATAAATAAATTGAACTTTTGATAATAAAAGGAATTATCTATTAATTTATTAATCAGCAATATTTATTACAAATAAAGTATAAACCGTGTTCGAGTATAAGCCATTTATTTATTTTCCTCAGATTGGGCATATTATTTATAAATAAATTACAACGAAATAAATGATTTTCTTTCTAGAAGTAACTTAAAATTTTGCGTATGTTTATGTATAATTAATAGTTTTTCTCTTTTACAAATATCTCTCATTTATTACAAATAAAATGTGATCAAATAAATATTTATTAAGAAGTATCCCAGTTTTCATTTGTATAATTAAACTGATAGACAGTTCTCTTCGATTGAATTAGTTTTATTATCTTCGACAGGCGTCGATTTAATAGTAAACTTACCACTTTGCACTTTATTTAAATTTGTGAAAAACCTGAATTTAATTCTTTTGTATTAACAAAATAATTTTCAATTGATTCTGCTTGTGTTTGATGAAATGCGGCTTCATTTTCTATAAAAATATGTAGATCGACGACACAGCATTTTCTGCATGAATGCAATAATTATCCAATATACCTTTAAACAATGTTCGAATGTGTATTAAAAGGGAGATTTCCTTTAAAGTGCATTTTAAGGGTTACTAGAACTTTTTAGTAACCTTCAATTAATAAGTTCAGTAATAAATACTTTGACTTTAAATTCTTTAGGCATTTTAGCGTTATTGGAACTTGTGTTTCAACTAACACGGCAATTAATTTGTAGTCGTGGACAATAGTAATCAAAATGTTACAGAAACTTGAAAATTGACTTGTAAGAAACTTTCATCAAGGTACTAATTAAGCATTTAAAGATGGTTATAACTACTTACCCTTTGTACCATAAAGTTGATATTCTTTAAGAGCTATTAAGAATTGTTTTAATTACATTGTTTTAATTACGTTGCAGGTATTTCTAACGCTACTGAAACGTATATAACTAGTTAGTAATTCTAAATAGTAAATTTTGCGACATTTTGACTGATAAAAAAGTGAATCAGGCAATTTTCACGTTAAAATAGAAATATATGTAACAGTTCAGTAATATGTACTGCGGTATAGTAAATATAACTGCAATACCTGTTATAATTACTGAAAATGCTACTTGGGATGGTTTACATACCTACGGTGTAACAAGAAAATATAAATACGCGGATCTTCCATAAATTCTTTTGCATCAAATAGTGGGTGAAAATTCTGCTATTAAAATAAAACCCTGTATACACCTACATACCTATTAACTCGTTATATAAAATAAAGACATGGGATTTTACCTAATGAGGTTGTCTTTGTCCAGGTCCTTTCCTTACCCGGGCACCAAATAGTATGTGAAAATGCTATTATTTAAAACTAAATCCTAGATAGATATACATCTACATTACTATTAACTGGCTAGATCGTGTAAGAGACTTGTGCTTTCAATTAGTGAGATTGCTTTATCTATCTTATCTCTGACTTTTGCTCCAAATAGTGGGCGAAAACACCATAATTTTAAACAAATAATAAGGAAGTAACCCAAAAAAATTACTCTATTTATTCGTTAGCAGTTGTAATGCAATAGTAAAATAGCAAACTTTTTCGTAAATAAACTATTACCTGCTAAACAAGATTGTTTATAACATATTCGCTTATGCATTATTGCTAATGCGACATTTTTAGCACGTTTCTATAAGTTTGTGAAGGTTGCTAAGAAGACGTCCAATAGAAAAATAGCGACTGTTGCATAAAAATTTTAAAACCATTTTTATATAGCCTTAATAGCGCGCTTTGCGGTTAACATGTATCGTTTATATGAAATAGTTTTCTTTACTTTCGAGATATTTGTCCGATCCGGCGTTTAGATATGCTTGTTAAACCAGCAGTTAACATATTCATAAATATGAAAATAATATAAATTACAACAAAGGATTTCCCAACCAAACACTAAATCCAAACTATTACCGCATTTCTACTTACTATCGTATAACTGATGAAGAAACAAACGCGACACCGTGACACCTTTAATTGGACCTGAAAAAATGCAGTAGAAATATCTTTGAATAACTACTCCGTATTTTAGTCTGCATTGTTGACTGCTCCTGTAATAAAATACAAATGCAGGTTGCTTTTTGGGAAGCTATTTCTAAGGAATCATGATTATAAGATCAGTGATGTACTTAATTACTTAAATATCAGTGTATCACTAATGCCAAAGGAAACTTCATTACTTTATGTGTTAGACATACTAAAACTAGTGGTTAAGCTGTGTATACTATGTATCATTATTTGACTATTTTTTCCATAATTATTAATCTTTTAACGTTAATGTATTCTGTTCATACCAATCGAAGAAAATTAAATTTACTATAGAGAGTCGCGTTTCAGAATTCACTTATAAAGCAAAGAAAATTTTCAGAAGTTAACTCACATCTATTCAGATACCACAACCAATTACAAGTAATCTAATGTATTGAAAATTATAGACAAATATTAAATTATGTTGTATATTTTATTGTATACTGTATTAAACCAATACTTTATTAAATATCTCGTTAGTCGCTTTAGTTTGCAATATTTAAAATATCAGCCGTAGCCCCATACTTTTTCAAATAAACTAATCTTAATTAAGAATACATGGCATTAAGAATACAATTTCTAGGAATTAATTAATATATATTAAATCTATAAATAAATGCAAATTGAAAGCGATTGCATTTGAACTTTTACGGTAACTTATATTTCTTGACATTTCCTGAGTATTTAGCGCCTTTCTCGTAAACTAATCGGCTTCCCTGGGAAAACAGCGTGAATACAGTAATTTGACACAATCATCGGCGTTAAAACCAGCCCCGTGCCGTTAGTCAATTGAATAGTTAGTGGTAGAGTTATCTTTTCTTAAATAAATACAAATTAATATTTTAGTGATTTATAATATTATTTAGATATTCGCGCTTTATTTAAATTTATAAATTACCTACGCTTTTATGTTAACTGAGAATTTAATTTAATTGATAGACTTTTACTTTAAATGCACAAGAAATTAAATTTTTTTATTGATGTTGATAATTTAAAGTTAAATTCAAAATTGTTATGAAAAAGTCCTGAGTTGTCTCCGCTCAGATTTTTAGATTTTCCTGTTTTTATTTTTATAGCTTTATTGTGTTTAAAAGGAATCTAAAGTAATTTTGCATTGAAATGTTTAACTCGTTGATGAATTAATAAACGCCAATGTTCTCTAAATAAGTAATTGGCCAATATTTGTGTTATCAAGGCAAACAAAGTTTTATCTTACGTTTGTTTTATTCACTAGGAGCGATTTGAAATAAACAGTAGTGTTAAAATAGAGGCACTCCTTTTAACTAATAATTTCTAGCTTAATGTGCTTTAATTTGAAAATAAGGTGTTTAACCAATAACTAACAGCAGTTATTTTAATTTTTCATTTAAAATATGTATATGCAACCACACCGCTTTGCTTACTTAAACAGCACACTATAGTTCACCTTTTAGAATCTTTTTAACCGTTATGTGTGTGACAAAGAAACTCCTCTATCGGTGTGACGAGGTACCCGGGTACCTGAATCCATATATATATATATATATATATATATATATATATATATATATATATATATATATATATATATAAAAAATACT
>JAHWXV010152155.1:0-11752 GCA_024586415.1 Phrixothrix hirtus
AGGTACAAGGAAGTTCGGTGAAATCACAAGTTAATTCAACAAATAAGTAGGTATTTATTCAAACACCCAATTAGAATATTCACAAACTACATGGTATCATTTAAACAAGAAAAATAATATAAGCAATAACAACAAATTTATATCCTGGTTAGGGACGCATTGACAATCAAAAGGACAAATGAAGTGCTTTTTATATGTCAAAGCTAACCTAGAGTTATTATGTTTCCACTGTAACACTCGGTAACATTAATTATAAATCCTAGAAAAGGATACATTTTACAATCAAAAAGGATACACGAAATGCTTTTTATAGATCAAAGCTAACCTAGAATTATTCGATAAGGCCTCTTATATAACGAGTACAATACAATGTTATCTCAATGCTATATAATTTAGCAATAAAAAAAAGTTACTTATAACAATATGTGACACGAAACAATAAGATACATTAACTAGAAAAAGGAAAATGTAAAACGCTTAAAAACGTTAATTATTTATTAAATGGGAATTGAGAATAATAGCGCCCACCTAATTTACTATAACAATCAAAATATGAATGATATGAACGCGTGTTTAAGTTTGCTAAAGCATACACTAATCAATTATGCAAAAAACTGTATCTGAAAAAAATCATTCAAAATAAAGCACGTTAAATTTATATCATAAGTGATAAAAGCTAGCATCTGATATCTTTTTCTCTAGGGAAATCCATACCTATGCTGCATAAAGTAATCGAGCGTAACTCGTATATCATTAAAGAATTTAATACCAATATTTCTTAAGTTTGAAAGGTATAGAAGTTTTTTTCTTATTTTACAATTATTGAAAAGCTATTAAATATATCATTCAAATAACACAAAATTAAATACGGAAAGCAAAGCAAGGCGACGCAATTATTTCCATTTAAAACATAATTAGATTAGAAAGGCAGCAAATAGCTATTGATACATAATGTAGAATTTATCATTGATTTGATAATTAAAAGGATTGAGTATGTTCGTAGAGGTCTATCAGTAATGATACATGCGCGCCAACAGAATACGAAACTATTGGGCAAGTTGTAAACATTGTCCCGATAATTTATTAGAAATGCGAAAAATTGAAATTTTAGTACGACCATAGGATCTTCATGCGCTGGCATAGCATGTTTTGCGTCCCTTGTGAATTAACGGGCCATCAGCAAGTACATCTCCCGTTCAGCATTTAATTATTGAAGATCGCTCATAGTAACTTAGTAGATAGATTTGAAGGAATAAATCCTACCAGTCAAGCTAAAAAGAATAAACCAAAACGAATTAATTCAGTAAATAGAAAAAGTCCAATTCGTTGTTACCGTTGTATCAAAATTAACAACGCCTTTTTAGAATGCAGTAACCAAGAATATCAGATAACTCACATTATACGTTTGTATACTATCAGCGACAAAGCACAAGTAATCGTTTTCAAGGCAGTCTACGAACGAAGAATTACCAAAAAAATGCCAGAAAAAAAATCGAATATAACCAAGCGGAGTTTTAAAATGAATTTTATATTTAGCAACTTTATCACCAGGCAGCGACACATACCGTATAAATAAATTATATATAATGAATTCCTAAATTAGTGCTATTAATTTGCAATAACTTTCATTTCTGAAGCACGAACACAAGTAAAAGAATTATTTATTAAGTTAAATATATTCATATATATCCAAAAACAATTTTCAATTTTTAAAAATCCCCATTCTATACATATAGGACCTAAAAGAAATTATACATACAATTGTACAGGGCGTACTCAAATGAATACACACAAATTATATCCAAATATTTACAAGTCAAGGTGAGACCGTGACAAAGTGGACCAACCATAGAATCTGAAAGAGCTTCATACATTATTTTGAAGTTAATTGAAACTGTTAAATTGTATAACTGTTACCTAAACGCCACGATCTTAATGGCCATACCTATATCTACAGAATTTCACATTGCAGGTAACTCGATCCCTTAGGATTTTCTTTTTCAATATTTTCGTAAAAACTATTAGAAACTAAAGAATATCATATTAAATAATCTGCTCTAAATGTACATATACATAAATATACAAACGTACAAAACAAAGATTTGATTTAAAACAAATGAATAATAGTAATCCGTAATGTATACATCATAAACGAATATTCTTGTGACCTAAAAAATTTATAACTAAAACAGATTGCCTTGTTTTTGCCTAGAATTGAGTAAATCAAACAAATGACATCGTTAGGAACTACTTTCATTTTCCTACTATAAAGACGCAACAAGTACTTTATAGAGTTTTGTCATTTATTAGGCAATTGAATAAAAATATATCCAAAAGCAAATTGAAAGTATTTATAGAATTCAAAAGATCGTCATTGTCAAGGCATTGTGAAAATTATGTAAATTTCTTTAACTAAGCATATCAAAAATAGAGAGGGAACTATGTAAGTGGTCGAATTTTAAATTCAGTTTTTATCCTAAAATGTATTATGCGAATACAAAATATAATTCTGGGTTGATACACCTTAATATTTATAAAAATCGAGTACTAGACAACACATGACGTCCTGCTATACATTTTAAAGAAAATTTAAAGTTACTGATATTAATTACTTTCCCAGACATATACACTAAAGCTTTATAATTGAATTTTAATGTAAGAACATTAATAGTTTATTAATTTACACAAAAAGTGAATAGAGGAGTAACTAACGTACATAAATTATTAAAATATTATTTACATGTATCCTAGGAACGATAATTGCAGGTCACCCATCCAAATTATTGAACACCCATAAAGCTGCTTAACACCAGAGATTTTCTCCACTGACTCACATCAACATATTTTTTCAGAGAAACCAAAGAGTTTACGTAAAAGGGCCTCAAAGACATAAGAAACATAGCAAATTTCAAAAAAATACTCTAATTCGTTCTCGAGAAAATCTCAGAAGACTTAACAAGCGTAAAAATGAAGTAGTACTTTCGGACGTTTAACTTTAATTAAATTCTTGCCGTCCTATGTCAGAAAGGTAGCAAACTTAGATATACAATTTCATTTTCCCCGATAGTTAGTGTTTGAGATACGTTGTTCACAATTAATACTGCTTCGGTTACTCGATTTTCAGATGCATATTATGCGGTGCGGCTTGGTTCGTATAAAATGGAATGAAATACATAAGAAAGATACTAACTTTAAATAAAATCGTTCTAGCCGTTTTCAAGAAAATCCCGAAACACTAAAAATTCGGGAAATACCTACAAATGACAAAAATATGGTGTAGCTTCCGGTTATTAGATTTTAACCAAATTTTTGATGTTGCGTAACAGCACTAGTTAAGACTTCAAAAATAAATTTTAATTTAGCTAGGATTTTTAACTCATTAGTTGGTTAAGGTCAGTTACTTTCGGTTGCTCGATTTATTGAAATTTTTTTAAGAAGCCGCTTAGATTATATGAAAGTGCTTTTAAGGGCCGGTATTTCTTTTGCAGCTTAAGCTTCAGCTTAGAAAAGCATCACCCATAACTAAAGCATCACTTAAAAGGAATTCTGTAATTCAGTTACTTTTATTGGTTCCCCTTAATTAAGCGTAACATTTGTGAAAACGTGGTTATGTTGGTAGCAACCAGGCGCAACTTTGTATAGTAATTCTATTAATCTATGCGTTGTCTATGCTAAGTGAAGTAAGGTTAGATTTATTTTCTGTCAGTTTTGCAATATTAAAGTGTAACTGAAAATTTAAAATAAACCAAATTGCGAGTTAGAGAACGCAGAGCTAAGAGTATCATTTGTTCCTTAGTAACTTGCGGATTCCTAGTAATATTTTTCGATAATTTAACAGCGCATTATAACAAATGTCATACAGATTAGTTACAGTAACAAGGTCAATACGTATTAAATATAATAACGAATGTACGACTTTTTTAGATAACCTAAACTTATTATAAAATTCAATACCATCTTACACTGTAAAATGGTCCAACCAAATTCTGTACAAACTTTTCATTCTTTCTTTATCAAGCTTTTTAATAAATTCTGTTATAATTTCGTCATCACTGCTATCAATTGTATTATCAAATATTGTTAGATCCATATTTGAAATATTATATGAAGTTTTAATTGATAGGTAGTAAAATAAAAATATTTTACTGCTTTAGCTTTTGCTTAGTGGCTTAAACCAACCTTCACTTCTGACCTATTTAAGCTACTTACTTTAGAGAGGCTTAACCATAAAGGCCATATTGAAATACACGTAATTTACTTTAAGCTTAGCTTTATACTAAGCTTTTGCTTAAGTGTAGATTAAAATACCGAGCCTAAGTGACTAAGAAATGCATTAAGTTCAAAAAAAATCTCTGGTGCCAATTTCGAGAAAATCTTGAAAAACCAAAATATGACAATAGAAAAGTGGTGCTTTCGGTTATCCGATTTCAATCAAATTGTTGCACTTACATGTGAGAATGGCTGAAAACAAATATAAAAATTTGGTTTTTTTGGTTTTCGGAATATCCCGTACACACGCACACACACGCATGAACGCACATATCCACCGACCCAATCACACGTCAACGTACGCACACAAGTACGCATGCCCGCAT
The DNA here is from genome assembly GCA_024586415.1 of Phrixothrix hirtus. NCBI lineage: Eukaryota > Metazoa > Arthropoda > Insecta > Coleoptera > Phengodidae > Phrixothrix > Phrixothrix hirtus. The sequence goes on from JAHWXV010152155.1 coordinate 4,596, forward strand.
GTAGACAACACGCGCGCACCTGCCCACTCACCCACCCGCCCACTCACCCACCCTTATCGATTAGGATTCCGTTGCTTATAACATTTTCACTAATACAAGGCTTAATTAATTTTCACTGAATAGTATTTAATTATTTAAAAGCTATTTAAAGTTCCTGGAATATCTACACTTACAAAGTTGGCTGCTTATTTCGTAAGGAAGGATTTAGCATTTGCGTTTTCCTTACTATTAGCATAGTGATGTAATCAAATTTGCAGCATAATTGTTTATTTACCTCCAAAAAGCATTACACGGAACTCTAATTTTGTTAAGCTTTGAACATGAGTACGCTAGCTTTTTAAATGGGACATTATATAGATTTTCAGATGAAAAGTGCACAATTAAAATCTCTTTCAATTGTCAAAAGGTATTGTACAATTTCTTGGATTTTTAAGATAAATATTGCTTTTTAAATAAACTATCTCCGAGCACACCGATCAAAAGTGATTCTATTTGAAATCTATGGGAAATTTATAAAATAACTGCTTATAAAGAAACAGCGCTTTAGATAGACACAACTAAATAATTATGTAACATGTAACATTCTTTTTTAATCATCGATATTTTATTGAATTTCAATATGTCAAATTGAATTAATTAATTTACGCCTTTAAATTGTTAGGTATTTCGTTGCAAAATCCATAAATTTGACTGTAAAATAAAAATAGGAATGTAACATTTCAACTAAGTGCGCCCCTGTATTTTGCAAGGATTTAGATAAAGCCGACGCGAATGCGATAAGAATTTTAATGCCAGTATTAAAAGGCCGTTGGTTGAAGACCGCCATCTAAAACTGCGCACTTGATTTCTAATCATGGTGTGCTACATTGTTTATTAGTTTATTTTCTTTTGGCTGTATCGTACCGTGTTAAACGTTATCACGGGTAAGATTGTTTCAATTTGTTTACATCTTAATTTCCAACATTAATTATAGCAACAAGTACCGGCTGAACTTAATAAACGTGGCTGTTGTGAATTCGTAAACGTTAGAAGAAAGTACTACTTATCATCATCTGCTGCTTTCTTATTGGAAAATTTAATTAACAAAGCAAATTAGTCTTGGCGATATGTATTTGAATAGTTTCGTCAAGGTGTAGTAAATCGTTGGCCTTCATAGTAAAGGACTACATATGGCAAGCCACCCAGACCGGTGTAGTCGTCGTTGCTCTTTCACACGGAGCCGAGGTTAGTCCGTATTTGTTAGCCGTCAAACGTATCAATCCGCATATGTTGATAAAAGTTTGAACTTCAAGTTTTTACGATAACTGAAAAGCATGTTACCAATTGACGTCCTTCACATTTTAAAATTAACGTAACGCTAAATTATTTGTTTATGGAAATGAAAAGTTCATTAGTTCAATTATAATATATTGCTCACCATAAGAAGCTATCGTAATTGTAAAATTTCACTTTCAATAAGATCTTTCAAGTAATGTTCTCGGCTACCTTTTAAGTTTATATTTTCTTCGATAAAAATTGAATCAAATTTAAAGTAAACGTTTGAAATAGTTTGTTGAATTAAAATGAAATGTTTCGCTTAAGTTTTACTTCAATACAGTTGTATTTAAGTTTGTTCGCACAAATTATAAAATAGAATTCATCTTTAGTAAGTTACATAAACGAGGTATGACGTTAAAATTTCATGTGCAAACGAAAATTTCAACAACGAATAGTTTAATTATTGTATTTGCAACAAATATTTGAGTATTTTAGTAAAAGTAAAAGGTACAGAATTTATTTAAGCCATATATTTTAAATTAATTTTGAATATTTCGCTTCCTTATGTTTATCTACAATATATGATTTTTGAAATTTGCATCATATAGCACCTGCCAAATTATAATGTTAGAATATCGATAATAAGTAACAACTGTTTCCTCTTCTCTAACGTATTTGATGTTAGATGTCCTCTACCTAATGCTATTAGTTTATTCACTGTAATTTCGACTACCGTTTTGTCGTGTAAAATTAATTTTTGCTTTGATAAACGTTTGTATTTTATTTTCGACTATTCTAGAGTCTTTTATTTTTGGGAATATTTGCTGTAACGTAAATTTCTTATCAGTTATAAATATCGGGTGGCCTAGAGCCCGTTAAGGCAAAAGGCAATAACCCGGTTTGTCATTTTGGTGTTCCGAAAGGGATACAAATTTAAACTTAGTTTTAGCAACCTTTGTTATTTTGTTCGTTGGTATTTATTGCTCAACTCGCTCGCAGTAATAAACAAATGTTTTATTTTACTTCAGTTGTATTTCATTTCTTGTTCCAAGAACCTAGATTTCTTTAGGTTAGGGTAGCACCAGAACCTAAAAGCCAGCATACGTCTTGTCATGTGAAGTGTACGTACGAGATAGGAAGGTACATGCGACCGGCGCCCTTGCAGGTATATGATTTCTTTCCCTTCCTACATGAGCCATCTGCGAGTTGTGGACGAAAGCCAAAGCCAGCGCAACAAAGCTGCTCACGCTCCTCCCCGATTAATTTCTACTGACCTAAGCCGCGATAAGTTTCGTTTTATACTGCAACACGAGCAACCGAAGGGTTGTTGTAAGATCCTACGTGGGGAACCCTAAAGATTATAAAAATAAAGTTTAATTAAATTAAATATTGAATTCCATTTTATTCGAAGTAGTTTTATAACCTTTCTTGAATGAGCATCTCATTCTTCTGATGCATTGTTAATAGGCTGGTAATGTTTACAATTCTATTATATATAGTTTCTGCTGATATGGGAGAAACATTATAAACAATAGTTTCACAAGCCAATATCAGCTGTAGCTAGCGACCATTCTAATTAAGCAAACGGTTTAGCACTACCTATCCGTTTATCAGAAAATTTTTTATTCAAATAGTCGCACACGTCTATGTGAAAATGTGGTGTCGCTCCATCCAATTGTAGCCACAAGCTTTATCTCAGTTTATGAGGAATTTCTTACCGTATATTGCTTAAAAGTTGTTCCAAAACCTTGTTAATGGTTCTTCAAAGAAATATACGATATAATATGATATAATGATATCACCCATATTACCACCTCAAACGTTTACAGTTTCTTGACATTGAAACTGGAAGGGTTCTACTATATAATTATTGGCAGTTTCGTAATAATAGAAATTATAATGGTTAATATAACCATTTTTATCAAATGACCTTGATCAATGAACGAAATTGTTCTAGAAGATTCTTTATTATCGTCAATGATGTTCAGAATTAAAGAACAATAAGTTACTATGGTTTGAAGAGCATGTTCTAAAAGTTGTGACGTCTAGTCTCTTCGAGATATTCGTGACGTCACATTACTGGATACTGGATAACTTCTAAACAGTCGGAGATAGGAGAAGTTCAACGTGTTGTCTCATATAACGTTGATTCATACTGTGGGCACCACTTGTTTAACGTTAGTTTGCTCAAATTCCTGTTCTGTACGTCATTGATGCTTCGTTATGTGGACAAAATTATTTAAACTTGAGCTGTAACTTTCGCTAATGAGTCTTGGATAACGCTGGTTACTTACACTGAGGATAGAATTTTTGTTTATGTACAATAGAGCTTAGTAGCGTTAAAAGAATGAATTTTTGCCTTTTGAAACTACATCGTATGCGTTTATTCTATCTTTCATCCTATGTAACTTTTTAGTTTTATCCCATAAAACTTCATTTTACTGCCTAATGCCCTATTGTACAATAGAACTTAGTAGCGTTCAAAGAATTTTTACTTTTTGAAATTACCTCGTATGCGTTTATTTTATGTTCCGTCGTATGTAACTTTTTAGTTTTACCCCGTATACCTTTATTTTACTCCCTAATTCTGTGCATAACATTTGATAACTTATTATATTTTTGCAAATGTGAATTTTAATTTACGTAGTACCTGTTGGCGATTGCTCATAGTTTACTTCCAATTGTTTACTTGAATTAACTGTGCAAATTTTAAGCGCTTTTAGGCTTATGGCTTAGTTTTCTGTTAACTTTTTGTTTTAGTTATTTAAGCAACTAAACTTGGATACGTACATTCAATGAAAGACTAAGATCTAAAACACACACACACGCACACACGCACCCACACACCCACGCACGCACGCAAACATGAACGCACGCACGCACGCACGCACCCACGCATCCACACACACACACACACACACAAACACACACACACAAACACACACACACACACACACACACACACACACACATAAACATACACATGCACGCACGCACGCACGCTCATATTAGCCATGGTACGCAGTGGCTTCTTGGATTTATTTAATATAATATATCAGCTGATTGTGTGTACGGTAATGTTGTTACGGTCACTCCTTTTATTAAATATCTTGTTAAACCATTATAATGGTAGCGGGTTAGGTGCTTTTTGGTGCAGTTTTGCAAGCGTGCTTCAAAGTGTTAATGTTGAATAGCTGTTTGGTCTGTGCTTAAAGAAAATTCATTTTTTGGCAATTTCAATAACGGCTCAGCTGTCATATATTCGAAAAGACGTACATATCAACGTCAAAGTTTATCGTGTATTAATATTTCTCGATACAAACCAGCAATCTGTCATATATCTCCTGCTTAAGGTAGAGTTTTATTTTGACTATGGTATTATATTGTACAAACATGTGTACGGAAGCTATGTTCTGAATTTGACTGACTTACTACAAATGACTAAGCGTAGTCAATATTAAATCCTTGGAAATCACTGTCGGTCGATTTAGTACATTTAGTAATGCTACGAAATTGCTTATATTTGACTAGATCAAGAGGCTCTATTGTTTAAAACAGTTTAAGAACGATCTTATTTTTCACGTTCAAAATTATTTCGTATTGATTTGGTGGTAGTAGTCAAACAAATCAAACGCTACATTTCAAAATCGAGTTTTTGTTCTTAGTATTAGGTCTAACATTTGCCGCATGCATAAATCAATATTTTTAAATTAGTATCAGCTCGCTCGGATTAATAATTTAATTTTTATATAATTAATTGTATCAAATTCCTATTACAGCAATTTTCTTTAAATATTTCTAATTTTCTTACATAATTACCTAATAGAATTAGTTTTTATAGATGGACATTTTGTAACAAATTACATTATGAACGTTTTACAATTTTGATCTGATTTTTTATTTTAATAAAATAGCTGTTTAATTACAATAATTATTTTTAGCAAAATTTGAATGAAAAGTTTTTCTTTTCTTGTATATGAGTTAAATTAAACGAACTTTTTAACGTGTTAACACTTTATTCTAGGAAAATTGTAATTATCAGTTCGTTAACTAAATTTAAAAGTCCTACTAAGCTTAAGTTATTATGCATCTGAATACGGTGTGGATAGAAATGGTTTTATAATAGTTTAAACACTAACAACCTAACAACATTTAAATTTCTTCGTTCGTGGCCGTTTTTCGTAAGGTGCACTTCTTGTAAGTTCAAATCAGTTCTTCTGATTTTAAGAAGCACTTTACCTTAGGATGACGTCTTTATAGATAGTTTTGGGTATATAAATACGAACCTAACAAGCAATGCTTATCACTTTCAGCTATTATGTAGAGCGTTTGTACTAATTCTGACGCAATAGAATTTATGGTCGAGTTCACAATTTCTACCATTAGCAAAAGTTAAACAGTTAATTGTATTAAAAACAATATTTATTGGTAAATTTAGTGTTATAGTTTGATAAAAATATATGTCTCATATTTAGCTATTACATAAACACCTTTAAATATCAGATACAGCATTTATCTTAAAAACCCAGCATTCAAATTGCATAAAGCCAAATAGTAGTTGAAAGGTAATTTAATTTTGATCTTTACATATAAAAATATGTAGGATGTTCTATTTAGAAATGGAGATACTGATATCCAAAGTTGTGCAGAAGTAAATGACCGTAACACGCCCCTTAAAGATAAATTAAGCAATTATTTGTAAAGTTTTAGTTTTGCACATCAGTTTCTGTTGAGAGGACATGCTATCAGGTAATTATGTCATTCGTAAAACAGTCCTCTTATGTTTCAATTCTAACCCTGCCTATGCTGTATTGGTCGTATTAGTAATCTATGTAGGTTTGCCGATATCCTTTCAAGTTTTCATTTGAATTAACTAATTAGTCTTTATTGTCAACATATCATTATAAAAAGGCAATAGAACAAATATAAATAAATACATAGGTAAATAAAAGAAGCATAACAAATTTGTACAATATATTATGGCATTTTGTATTGCTCACTGTAGTGTAAAATACATTCATACTAATAGATACTTAAATTGTTAATTATATGTATTATTTTACTCTCGAACAATGATAAATTGAAACGATATATAAAGTAGCTTTCATACATAAATTATTGCGGTGGCGAAAAAGTTGAATTAGCGCCATAATTGGTTGCATGAAGTGTGACATGGAACGTTCGGTAAAATCTTAAAGCAGACTTAGGAATACTACATTCTATTAATTCTAGTAATTGTGAGCAGTGATAATAATTATTAGTGATTTTAAATAACATTAAAAAGTCATTAATTATTTTTATATTTTTTTAAATATTGTATATTACAGAATTTTAACTTACTATTATAATTTAATATCTATATGGAACACCAGACTTAAATAGAGTATAATCCAAAAAGTTTGCTTGAATATTTGGAATTTTATAAAATGATGTACCACAATGTGGAGACCATATTTGGGCATTATATTCCAGTATAGGTTGAACCAAAGCAAAATAAAGAATCGTTATTGAGTTAGGATCAACAGTCTTTCTAACAATGCTTAATAAAACCCAACAATCGATATGCTTGACAAGTAATATCATTGATATGACTGGTGAAACATAATTGAAGATCAAACAACATTCCCAATTCGCGGATCTTATTTACATTGTAATGTTTTAGATTTATTACTATCTCTCACGTATATGAAATATACTATAGAGGTCATGTTTTCGGTCCAAATTTTCGATGTCCAGTTTTTAGCGGAAATACACATTTTCAGATCCCCTGAGTCCGAAAAACATGTTTTTAGAAATTAGTCTATGTGTGTACGTGTGTGTGTGTGTGTGTGTGTGTGTGTGTGTGTGTGTGTGTGTGTGTGTGTGTGTGTGTGTGTGTGTGTGTGTGTGTGTGTGTGTGT